>JAQIXS010000939.1:0-36279 GCA_034700785.1 Rossiulus vilnensis | reverse complement strand
ATAACTCGAAATTCGGATAAGTCGAATATTTTTGGGGGTCCCCTGCGACTTCGAGTTATCGAGCTTTCACTGTAGTACTTTTTATGCCTATTACGAGTGGTGGATTTAAGTCAGCGATTTTTATAAAGAAAAGATTTAAAATGCTAATTATTAAAGAAAAGCCTTTGGTGATGATTCCAAAAGAATTATCATGAATAGCTGGACCGTCACAAGTCTTCCGTTTGGCCTTTCGAATGAGGAATTAATGGATGGCCCTATGAGCTCTCACCGGTAGATGGCGCTGTTCGTTACGGCGCTACTGAGACGTGGCTACACTGACCACTGAACTTCCTGAAGGCCTCTTTTGCCAGAAAATCATCTGATAATTTGCAACATGGCTGACGTCGGTGTTTGGTAAATTTCGGATTCTTGTTGTCCGACTTATTTCGCAGTTACGATGTCAATCTCGCCTTGATCCAAGGGATTATTGTGCCGGCTGATTCGCGTTTTCGTCCGAGATCGTTTCCAGTATGCTGAATCGCTTCAAGAGCGCTTTGTTCACGGTGGTGGGAGGGCTGGATGCGGCCCCTTCTGGCCGCGAGCACAACTCGCACGAAACCCACCTCCCCATGAAATTTCCCTACACGAGACCGGAATTTCTGCAGTTTGCCACCGAGGAGGAGATGCTGGTGTCGGCCGACCACTCCATCAGGCCCATCATCGTCCCCAGGGATGTCACCAAACTGCCCTGGAAGAGCGGCTACGCAGAGTAAGTGCAAAATTGGGCGTTTAAGCCTAACGCGCCCTAGGGTTGTTTACCCTCATTACCGTTGCGAATTGCCATATAATACCACGCTTGTCAGTCGAAGGTCAAACACGTTTCCCCCGAAATGTGATACATATGTCGTAAACTGTTGACAAGACGTGATTGCAAAGTAACGTTAACACCGGTGCTGGTTATCGTGTTCGCTCAATGTTCGAAGCTTGTCATATGGTATTTGTGATCAGAGGAATCGTAGTATAGGTTGGGACCGGGTGGCTTTACCGCATTCGTTTTAATATGCGAAATTTCGAATTTATTTTGGTTCCTAGACCAATCCTGACGTATACTAATAACCTCAGTTGGAATCTGGTCTTTACCTGCTTGTCAACCTATAAGGTTAGAGTCCCGATTCGAGGGCTCGATCCCTATATTCTTCAGTGGTAATATTCGATGTTACGTTCGAGAGTTAAATTAATATTAACCCATGCCTTGGAGCTTGTTTACTGGTGTCAATGATGTCCCAATAAAAGTCAATGCGACTGATTCTCAATGAACAATGATAATACTTTTATTTCAGCATAATACAACAGGGCGTGCTAATGCCACATATATAAAAATATCAAACGGCTCGAATCCGATCTTGGAATCGAGTGGTCCTGATTGGTCCACTAGGTACTCCGGGTTTGGATGTATCACAGCTTTGGCTTAATGACCGAAATGGGTTGCGATCGGTTGATCGCCCTGCTTCATCTCCTTAACACTGTTGGATTCATTTGATGCTCTCAGCGATCGATAGCACCCATATGTTTAAAAAGGCGTTTATGCAATATTACTAGTAAATTTGGCCGCTTACGTGCACTTGTTTAATCGACCGAACAAATAGTTTATTTTAGCTCAGACTGAATGCAACTGAATAGCGGTGCAGCTGTCATTGCCTGTAAAGCAAACCATTTTAAACGTATCACCTCACGTAAAACTGTACAGTTGGAATGCTCTCCATCCACGATCACTCCATGTGCCCACATATAAATAAAATTTAATGTCAGCCGAAAAGGTCGATTAACTGATCAAAACAGTAGATCAACTAATGATTCCATGTCAGTGCTAAGCAGGCAAATTGGGAGACAAGGATTTAAAACAGCCTCAAAGGTAGTTTTTTGTGATTTCTATAGTTGTTTACACGGAAATATTAGCATGAAAAATTTTCCATAGGTGGTCATGATTTTTCACTATGCTAAATTTGTCTCCCTTAGTCGTTATAGCCATATAAAATTAACATATGCTTTTCTCATGCAAAAAAGACTAATGCTGGAATGACTGTCAATCCTTGAATCCATGGTGCATTAAGCAGCCAATGAATCACGTTTGTTGAATGAAGAAAAGTTCAATGTAGCTCAGACACTGGAAAATTAGGTAAATGCGACTTTGTATATTTTTTGGCTAGAAATTAAGCCAGGCAGTGCATATCAACAAATTTTATATTTTACCAAGATTAAACTCAGTGACAACATTTCAGTATACCTGCACTGTGTGAATGGTATATTGTGTTTTCTAATTTTAAATAAACATCTGGGCTGGTGGGTTTCAAAGCTTATTTCGTGCCTTAAAGTGTTGTTGCAGTAATTTCTAAAGTTACTGACAAAATTTGATCTCTGTACAGTTATTTGTCAGGTCTTCTGTTGTCAAGTAATTGCATGTAAACCTGTTGCGAAGAAGTGATACGTTACGAATATTAAAAAAAAAAACCATTGTTCTCGAAATATCAATATTGAACGTGAAGGGTTCATATATAATCTTTTGACTGCAATTTTTGGGGGTAGAAATTTACCAAATGATCTGACAGCTCGCAGCAAATTGTGGCCATGATTACAAGGCAGTCAGTGAATGTTAAGCATGTATTTAATAAAGAACTACTACATGTACTGTATTACGTTAATTGTTGTGCTTAGTACTAGTAGCTATTTGCTTTTGCACGCAGCTGCTTGTACCTAGACCAAATGTCAGTGACCCGACATGCAATATTTTATTCAAATATTTGCTACCTGACTGTCGTCAGCAAAGAATTGTTGTTGCCTACCCTTGAAAGCTCGACCCCCAACTAGGCTGCGTGACAACGTGTCTGGTGGCCACATTTATTAAAATTAATTGAATATCTGTGTTGGAGCAACATGGCTATTATAAAGATGTTTGATGTCACAACGCTCCATTGTATGCAGTCCTGGTTATACAGTGTGTAGGGATATGATATGATTATTCTATTTGCAACAGAAAACTGCAAAAAGAGTCATTGACTTCTCTGTACTTCCCTAGCAAAATTCTGATCACTTTCCTATTCTTACCTCGTTCACCCACTAAGATAGTAATACCGCAAGCTTTTACAATGCCATTTCCGATTTTATCCAATTCCCCAATTTCAGATATACCTGAATTAGTCTGCAAAATCAAAAAACTATCTACAAGGATGAGAGAAGTAGCGAAATCTCTGTCTATGAACTGTCCCGTTACAAAATCCCCCAGGTTCAACTATGATTGTCAACACAGGAAAAAAAAAGAACTTTTAATTTTAACCACTCAATTTATGAAAAACAATCATTCCTTGGAAGAGGTGATCAGGGCCAAAAAGCAATTCAAACTTACTTGTCATGAAGCTAAACAAACCTTTATTAGATCATGGCATGAAAAAGTAACATCTTCACCCAGTATCAAAACCTTTTGGAGTCTGATAGGGAAGTATAAAAATACGTTTTGTGCATCTATAGTAAAAATTCTTAATAAAATGATTGGGATCTTCACATTTAAAGAATATATCCCCCTCCTAGACTTCCTTGCAGAACCCTGAATATTTATGTCCGCCTTCGCATCCCTCCTCCCTCCCCTACGTCCCAAAGGGCATCAACTGCAGCCTCTACAAGCGCCTTTCTGGTCATGGAGCCTAAACAATCCCTTCCGTGGAATACAAAAAGATACTTCTGCGAAAAAAAGTTTCTCCTGGATTTTAGCACACCCGGTTACATCATCTCACATGAATTTAACTTATCCCCATACCTGGTTTATATAATAAAAAAAGTTTAAAGATCGGATCAAAATTGTCAAACAGAACTGGGGAGCCTATCTACCCTATGACCAATAAGATTGTCTTGAATCGACCCATGCATGTATTTATATATTGTTTTTCTTCTTCTTCTTCCTTCTCTCTTCCCTTCTCAATGTCACCTACATATATGTAATCCATTATGTAATAGTTTGCCAGAAGGATAGTGTCCCTTTGTGCATTTTGTTGTTGCTATTTGCGCAACTTTGTAACAGTATTTTATCTACTTAACCATATGCATGAATGTCTCTATTAAATTGGAATCTGTTGTTTCAAAATGCAACATCCTCCAAACAGCTTTAAGGATGACCAGGCAAAAGGTTTCAGAGATGAGGCGGTAGGAATTTTAACCCCTTCCTTTCATGAAAAAGGTTACGGGATTTTACCTTGCAATTTAATACAAAAAATTCTGAGAAATTTCCTAATTAAAAGAAACGCCATAGGCGAAAATTTGGTCAATTTGGGCTTGAAATCCGTGAGTTTAGTCTCAGCATTTTATAAATATTTGCCATTATTGAAAGAAACTCCGTAGGCCAAACATTTGAAAAACTGGATTAGGAATTATAGTAAAATAAGGCCATTTAAACAGGAAAATTTCATTGATGGGAGGGGGGCACGTGCCTCGGTGCGCCACTGATTTGTAGTATCTCGATGGATGCTATTTATATAAAAGAATCTGACGAAAAAATAAACTTACAGCCTTCCTTGATTTAATTTTGGTCGATTTGAGACGGAATGAGCCATAATTTCACTCTCATTTGAACTTCAAAACTGATCAGTGTTGTTGTAGTGCGCTAATAAATTCCTGTAAGATCCTAAAGAAGAAGCTCTGATTCGGATGATTTAGAATAAAAACCGATCTCTTCAACATATTGCGCACAGTTTTATTGAAATTAACTTTGGGGCGAAGATAAAAGTTGAAATTAACTACAGAAGGCTGCATGTATAAGCATGTAAAATTAATTTTCATTTATTTAAAAATCGTTAATTTAACTATAATTGGACTGCCATATTGTAAACCTAAAATTCCTACACAAAAGTGCTTGTTTAAGTTTTTAATCGTGGGTGAAGTTACTTCATGGCAGAAATTGCAGTTTTGTTTTCTACCTAGGCTTTCGCAGAGGAATCATTTGTTCATTTATTCTTTCAGGACCATAAATGCAGGGAAGTCTGTAAGGAACGAAGACCAGGCCATAGTTCAAGTAGGACTGCTTCGAAGACAGAAGTGTGAGGATCAGGCGAATGCATCTCCCGTCCATTCAGAAGACAATGAAAGGGTAGGTTTTAAACTGTTCACACACTGTCCTTGGTAGTGGGATCATCTGAGGGTGGAACGTGACGTTGACCTTTGTAGGACCCATGCCAATCCCTGCCGTACGTCTATTTCGCCGTGTTTGACGGACATGCCGGCGCTGGAGCGGCGGTGGCTGCCAGCAACACGCTGCACAAAATCGTTCAGGAAAAATTGATAAGCGTCCTGGATCTTCTGCTGCCACCGTGCGAGACCGAGTCCAAGGAGGAGACGCAGCAGAATTCCCCGCCCAACAATTTTTTTCCCGAGAAGGAAATTTCAAAGGACAGCCTCATCATCGGTGCCTTGGAATCTGCATTTTGGGAGATGGTGGGTTCACGGGCTTCACTCTAATCAGAATTTTTAAAATTAAAGCATTTCTACACAAAATAAGGTTTTATTCTATGATCGTGATTTTCGATATGATATAATAAATAAATAAAATATATTCGATATAGTACAATAAAAATAAGGAATGAAGGTGTAGCCTAATTCAAAGTGAAATTAAATATATCTGGATATAAAACCATTCCACGAAAGTGTTAATGCAAACTTTTGTGTTATTCTTATTCATACAATAAATGGGTCCTTATAAAATGTTGGTTGGTTGAATACGCTGTATTCAGATTTCCTTCAAAACATCCTTGCATAAAGAATTTTTCGAATTATTGAAGTTGCAAATATTTTTTTTAGGATTACCTCATTGAACAAGATCGCTTAAAGTACCGCATGCTGGGTGGTTGTACGGCCCTTGTCGCTCTTTTCATCCTGGGCAAGCTGTATGTCGCCAATGCTGGCGACAGCAGAGCAGTCATTTGCAAGGGCTCAGAGGCCATTCCCATGTCAAACGATTTCACTCCAGAAACGGAGAGGCACAGGATAAGGAACCTGGTAAGCGGGAGTTTTGCAAATACTCACAAATTGAATTGCTCGTGAAAGCTCGACGTATTTTGCGTTTCCTTTCTTTTCTTTTTTTCTTTGCATTAAAGGCCTTCTTGCAACCTGAATTGCTCGGCGGAGAGTACACTGCCTTAGATTTTTGCAGAAGACCCGTGCGCAGGGATGTTGGCCGAAAACTGCTGTACAGAGAGGCTTACATGACTGGATGGTGAGCTTTGCTTACGTACGGTATACATATCAACTCTGCCTTTTCATTTGTATAAAAAATTATGGAAATCGATTGCGAAGAAAGAATGCACGATATTTATTCCACAAAATTACTTCCATTTTCTAAATGTTTAACTGTAAATGTGTTAATCTGAATTGTTTTGTAATAGGGTTGGTCAGGCTAAATTGAGTTCTTTGTTCCGTGGCATCGCCCAAATTTTCATTATTAAATGTTTTTAAGGGCGTACAAAACAGTGACTCACGAGGACCTCAGGTTTCCACTCGTTTATGGAGAAAGCAAAAGGGTAAGCAGGTTGATGCGTTTCAGGACTCCTCTCTAAAACTCGAGCCAGTCTCGTGTCTACTTAACTAGTGGATTTTCTTCTGCTGTTCTAGAGTCGGGTCCTGGGCACGATTGGTGTGACCCGAGGCTTCGGCGACCACGATTTGATGGCGGGAACTAGCCACATTAGTATAAAACCTTTTTTAACGCCTCAGCCAGAGGTAAGCAGCTGCTGACTTGCAGTGACTTTATCACCAAACTGAGCTTCACAAGCTGAAGTTTTGAAATCTTGTTTTTCTCTCCAAGGTTTGTATTTATGATATTGCGAATGAGGAACTCACGGCAAACGACGTTCTTGTGATGGGCACTGATGGCCTCTGGGACATCACGACCAACGAGAAGGCAGCCGAGATTGTACAGAAGTCGCTGGAGCATTTTTCCAATAGCGAGGACAGTCGGTACAGGTACAGGTGAGCATGCAAGCGATTTTTTAACTACTGCCAAATCAGTTCAGTCCCTGGTGAAAAAACGTCAACATTTTATTTTATTGAAAATAACTAGAAACAAAATAAATTACGTGTGTTTATCCGCGCTTTTTTGAGAAATATTAAAGCTTGTAGTTCTCGAATTTGTAAGTTTTGCGAGAAAATACAGTCGAACTCGGTAACGAGCGTCAAGGAATTGATACAATTTGCCCGTTATAACAGTTACTCGTCATATCTGTGACGACAAAAATCCGCCATACATTTAGCACTACAATTTGCTTTTTTTTGGCCGTTGAATAATACTAATTCTACGTACTAATAAGCACTGAATTATTGATAAAGCAGTTATTTTTATTTTAAAATCTGATTGTCATGAAAATTGAAACTGATTGGCTGCTAAATGAGGATTTTGCTTTAGCTGGATGTTTGGAAGCTCAGATGTCACCCTGTGAGTAAGGAGAATTAAAAGTGAATGAAATTTTGGGAACTTGCCAACTGTTCGCACCAAATTTGCTCTTTATATCTGAGAAGTTTATAACCGAGGAAAATTGAATTTAAATTCGCAAATACCAAATCTACAACGATCATTTGCTCATTATAATCGTGCTAGTGGAGTGGAGAGTGGAGAGCAACGAATTGCTCTTACAACTTAAAATCAAATAAATAGCAAAAAAAAATGTATGCACATAAATTCTAATGAATCATTCTTCACTGCTTTTACACTGAGTGTTAGTACAAGCACCTGCAATTTCTTACTAGTTGTAGTTGCTGTAAAACCTCTAATAATATTTGAAGTGTTATATATTGATTTTCTTCCATTTATTATAACCCAAGCTCACTGCATTCAGACAATATTTAAATGAAACTTTACAAAATATTTTAAAAACTTCCCACAAATAAAATGAAAATAATTGATGCAATTAATTCTTTTTGGAAGATATTTTGGGATATTTAATCGAACGTCATTTAGCTGTATAAAAAATTCATTTTTCACCAGGGAAGGACACTGGCCTTCCCGAAAATGTGCATCTGTTATCACCGAAACTGGTTAATGAGGCTGGTTTATCGATAATTTCAAGTCACTTCTCAAGAAATTAAAAAAAATCTTCAATGTCAGCCTGTTTTGAGCGTCAACGCCTTAGCTGTCATTGCAGAAGCAGACTTGTTATCTTGACTGATCACACACTTTCGGTGAAAGCGCTTCCGTAAAAAACCGTTTGAGACATTAAGGGAAAGAGAGGCACTGATGACTTCAATAATGTGTTCAAGTGTGCATAGGTATGCCTCGGCCGCACAGGATCTGGTGATGCACTCCAGGGGCAAGCTGCGGGAACGGAGTTGGAAGACCGCGAGCGGCAAAGCGGCCACCATCGACGACATCACGGTCTTCGTCATCCCGCTACTCAGTTACAAGGAGGACTACAAGCAGTGGCAGGACGCGAGGAAGTTCATAACTGAGGCCAACAAGGAGAGTCCAAATTCGCCAGTGACATTTGCTGAGGAAGCGCAGGAGTCTTAGCGCCAAAGTTCAGTGGCGTTTTTAAAATAAAAAAAAATATGGAGAAGTGCTGGCTCATTGCTCATCCGCTCAAGATATTCTGGCTGCGCGACACCCGCGATCGGTGAACCGAAATGTGGTAAGAGATAAGAACGAGAGGCTTGTTTGGAAGTTTGAAAACTGTTTGCCGGACTCACTCGGGTATCACTTAGTAGCCAATTCTGGCACGGGTAATGCACCTTTCTATTCATTATCAAGTTATTCTCACCCTGATAGCGTGCACTGCAGATGCAAGTTCTTCAGGTGCATCAGGTTGTCACTAGTCTTATCTCGCAACTTCATTTTGCGAGCGTCATGGGGGCTGTAGCTGTTTGAAAAGATCTCTCAACTTTTTTTTTACAAAAATGCTGAATGAGAATGGAAATGAGTGTATTGGATTGAAAAAATAGCATGTAAGACTTTGGCAACCTGAGTAAGACCTTGTGGGCAGGCAATTAGTTCCTCTAGCTTGACTACCAATTATTCTTTATTCATCTCAGAATAATTCGACATTTTCTTAAGTTATACAATTTCGCGGATTTTATGAATATACCAGTTGAAACCGGACGGGCTAAGTGTTTTCTGCTTTCGACTGCCAAATAAAAGAAGGCTGAGCCAAAAGACTGCATTTGTAAATGAATTTCATCGAAAATGACGTTAAAAACTGTGTGTTAAATAGCGACGAGTTTATTGTAATTATGAAATGTAAAATTGATGCTTTGCCCACTATTTTTAAATAGCACCGAATGAATCCAGTCTTTGTATTCAAAATTCTTATGCAGATAATTTCATTTTCGCAATTTTCTTTTTAAATGTTGCTGTTACCGAACAAAAGGTGTATGGAAACATGGTTTTAGAAATGCTGTTTTAACCGACCTGCAAGTTTTATTATTTGTTGTATTTTGATTTCCCTAGCAAAATATTTCATGCCACAGAATATTTACTCATTATATCAGAATCAGATAATCTGCTTAGATGGTGGTTAAAGACAAGAAATGTATAGATTGGCGGGATTATTACATTGGTATTGAATTAATTTCTTATGGTGATTGAACACTTGTCAGTACTCTTATTTATCAACCTAGAATGACAGTCATGCCGATCTTGTACATGCTGATGCTTTGAAGTTGAATACAGATAAATATAAATATTTTTGATATTATAACATCAGTATTAGTTACATGTATCCCACTAACAATGTAGGGCGCTCTACAGTGTCACATTCAGTATTTCCCCAACAACCAATGACAGTTCTTGTGTCAAAGTAAGATCAGCTTTACTGCCAGGGTAACACGTGTGTTCTCATTGGTTAGATATGGAGCCCATCCTTAGAAAGGTATCAGGAAAGCTTGTGTCCAATTTTTGAGCTGAGAACGATAGAAGCCTCTCGGGAGCGGAGAAACGGAAGTGACACTGATGAGAGTGCTGTCGGAAGGTTTCTCGCGCGAGCCA
Organism: Rossiulus vilnensis; assembly: GCA_034700785.1. NCBI lineage: Eukaryota > Metazoa > Arthropoda > Diplopoda > Julida > Julidae > Rossiulus > Rossiulus vilnensis. Next base: position 26,291 of record JAQIXS010000939.1, on the reverse strand, counting down.
CAAAGAGCACACATCTCCCACGTCTCCGATCTCTTTACTGACATAACGTTTTATTTCCTCTCTACGCATATTATTTGCTTCTGTTTGAGCGCACTTTTAATACAGTATATTGTAGGTGACAAAAGATGATAACATTTACTCCAAATCTTATGTTTTTTATTTCATCCATTGTGGCTAGTAGTGGTTTCAAAATCGAATGAAAAAAAAATACCAAATTACATGTATATTTGAGAAAAATTTAAATATTTTTCCCAGCATGCACCTGGCCGCTTTGCACGCAGACTGAGAATAACTTGGTAAGGATTCTTTTTCGTTTTCAGGTTACCGTATTTTTTTTTTATCGAGCACTTATTCAGATGCATTTTTTTTGGGCCTTAGTAGATTGATTTTAGTTTTATGTGTTGGCACTCGGGTGAAGAAGCGCCAGTAAGGGTTTTATTTTACCCATCCCACCTTGCATTCCAGTATTTTTTTTGTTTCTGGCGTATGTACATGACGTCAGGCGCTGCTGTATCAATTTTTGCTTAATAACCATTTGTTATTTAAGAGCCCATGGTTCGATTTGTGTGATTGTTGGATTGATTTCTTTCACCAAGTGCGTAAATTACGTTTTTATGCTGTACAAAAATGCTTTTGAGAAATGCAGTTGAAGTTACCATGAGACATTAATGTCAAAGCTTGACCACAAACATTTGGTTGGAACTGGAGTCAAATTTGACGTTTTTATTTCTCAGGTACACGAACAATTCAAAAGTTGTCAATTTGCACGGATTGCCGTGTGCGTCAGGATTGAAACAGAAATACGAGATATCCTATAAAAAAGAACAACCTGCTGCTTGAGTTATGAGTTTCGAACAAAAATCCTACGGTAAAGATTGCATTAATCGCTTGCGCGTGGACATCAGTGGTCCTCGTGAGGGTCAAAGCCTCCAGATGGCCAAGCGTTGTGTTGAACCAAGGACAGCGTCTGAGCCTCCTCCTTGACACTGGCTGGCTGTCACTATCCGGTAAGAACCCGAGTATGATTTACAAGCAATGTTGAGTGTAGTGTGTAGGTTCTGAACTTCTCGTGGCATACCGCACATTTCACGCACGTAATTTATGCGAATCACTGGAGAATTTGGGGGTTTCATGGATGACCAAGGTCGTCCATTGTAGCTGCCATGTGCTTGGGGGAAATGATTAGATCTCGAGAATAAAAAGTTTTTGCCTCGAAAACGTGACGCAACTCGTTAGGCCGCTTCAAGGCCCTGACACTAACATTTTCCTAGAAATTGCGTGTGTTTGCTGAGAAATGGACCTGGTAACCCTGACTTTGACAGTGGCGTTTTGGCTGGTTTCGAAATGGGTTACAGCTGATGCCCGATTAAAAATTGACTGTCGTGTGCTCCTTGTTGCACCATTTTCCGTTAGGTCAGTGATTGTGAAGCTATCAGGTGAAGGCTCCTCGGCAATGTTGGGCTGTCAGTCGGTTGTTAACGAAAAATATAACTTTCATTGTTTGGAATTACCATGACAAGACGGTCGTAATTCAATACATTGCGTTATATCAACTCATACCCTACTATCAACAAGAATATGCCATGTGGCTCAGGCGAGGTTGAGGGGATGGGGGTGGGATTCATGTCACTATAGGACGAATCATCACAGATCAATACCATAACGGAGAGGATGTGACGTCATGCTGACCTAACTAGACCCTACCAAGCCTTACCTAAGCTGACCTGGGCCCTATTACACAAAACTATGTAAATGTACGTGTACAAGTTACAAGGCATTGTATATGGATTTGTAGAACGGTGTTTTACCAAAAATGAAGGACAATTTATACATTATTAACAATTACATGTGACGTCATGAAAATGGAAATCATTCTTGTACTTTCATGACGTCACCTGTAAGAAATTGCTAATAATGTATAGTTGAAACTGAACCTCTTTCAGGGAAATTGATGCGTAGTTTGTTCTCCTTTAGCATTATTTGTGTACTACGTAGCCCTCTGAGGCCTTAGGGAGAAAGGTGGGCAGCACGTGCCCTTCTACCCCCTTTAGGTGTGCAACTGCATCAGCCAATTACCATAATGGCAGCCATCGATAAGGCACGCGACATAACAATACTCCAAAGTGGCCATGCACAATAATTTGGCGTCTGCTATAGATATACCATAGAATAATTGTATCAATCAAACCAGGCACCAGTAGTTCCAAACTCCCGTTTTTCATTTGGTTATATATGTACATTTCCTCTTTATTTTATTATATTTCCTGCAGGAAGACATTGGTCAGCCGTACGGCTGAACAAGTCAACCAGCAAACTCATAAAACTAGAAATCTTGACTGATATATGGTCACGTAAGATTCAGGTGTGAACCTTGATGAGGCCCGTTCGTGTAACACATACCAAGCGCCCGATTTCGTAAGTTTAATTTGCGTATCGATAAGGATCAGCGACAAGGTACAAAACAGTTTACATGATTTCTTCATTGGACGCCGAATATGCATGAGGGTGGTTTTTCGGACTTGGAAGGCGAACTGTTTGATGGGCGTGTCCGCGATTCATCGTTTACCTGGAAGCGTGATAGAAGGATCATAATTATATATACTTTCTATGAACAAAAAACCATGTAGCTTTGCAATTAAGACCCGTGTCATAACCGATTATCTCGTTTTTAATCTTTAGCTACATGCGCATGATTCTGTTAACTTAATTAAGGCGAATTATTGGTGCGAAAAATCCGAGAGCTGGAAATAATATTGTTATGATAAACACGACATGGCCCTAGACTAGAGGACATGACTTGAATGTCCTTTCGCAAGGATGGCGTTTGTACAAGAGCTCTAGCTTATCTGAAGGAAAATAACTTGTGCGTGACAGTAGCACGGAATGCATTACAGATGACTCTGGATTTTCTATATACAGTGAAACCTGGCTATAGTAACCACCCAAGGGACAGGACAAAATCCGTTACCTTAGTCACGACTAGCGAAGTTAATTATCACTTTCATTTCAAAAGTAAATGTACGTTTATTTATTAAGTTCTTTATTTAAGATTGTATTATTATTAAATAGAAGTGTGAAATTTAACTTTGCTGACTCCATCCTGAAATTACAAGTACATAAAATTAATTTTTGCAATCAATATTGATCTTGTAGCTTCAAAAATTTCTATTGTAAATTTTAATCGGCAAACAAAACACCTGTAATTTGGTGCAATATTAAATTTACTAACATTTTATTTGGAATTACAATATGGCACTTACAGTCTGAATAGACCGTTTTCAAAATTGTTGGAACAGTTCACAACTTAATATATTTACTCATATGCACCCCGTAGGTGTATTTCCATGACAAAGGTGCATTTAATTAACTAAATACGCATACTTAAAGTGTAGCTATGCACAAAGTACAACAACAACAAACCATGACTGTTAGGGATTGCAACCCTACGAGCCAGTATAAATATTACAGAAATCGAGTAAATAATACAACAACAAAAATAATGTTTGTCTAGAATGACATGCATATATAAATACATCAACATGGTCAGATAAAATAAAGGATATAAAAGGAATTACTGAGGAGAAGTAACTTGTAATACTTAGTAGGAACCCAGCCCTAAAGGAGCACCTTTTCGTTGGCCTTTACAGGAGTTCTACTACCAAGGTTAAACAGAGGTAAAGATATAATAGGCTACGCAGTACCCTTCAGCGGTCAATATACGAAAAGTTGCCATAGTACGTTCGAGGGGGGACCCTCAAAATGTGGTCAGTGGTCAAAGTGGGCAGGCTGTCAGAATTTCGAAAGAAATTAACATAAGCAGTATAGGCTTTTTCAAAGGCCCTAAAAATCGGTCAGTTTGACAGGTTTCACTGTAGTTAATCAGGGACCGTCTGTAATGTTGATGATCTATTAATTATAAGTTCAAATGTTTAATTTTTTAAAAGATTTAAAATATACATCGTTTATACGAAATTTTTGTGTCATGTTATTTGGAAATGTATCGGCCCATGCAGCATGTTAGAGAAATTATGGCATTACTCATTACATTTTCATTTTTTTGCTATTACTCATTTTTATTACGTGTACACTTACGCTGTAAATTACATGCAAAAAAATTATTCATTATAGGTTAATTGAAGTTAATTAAGGTAAAACAGGTTTTTAAGTACTGAGCTACTGTTTCGTCGTATCTCTAAATGCAAAAATCTTGTTTTTGCTCATTAAAAAAGCAAAAGTTGAATAATACTTACAAACCTGAAGTTGCACGATTTAAAATCAAAGCATTTCAGATGGATAAAAAATCCAATTAATTTAGGATTACACTGGAGAATTCAACGAAAATATTGAAAGCGTTGTTATTATACATGTATATGCATTTTTTATAATTTTTTATAGATTTAAAGTAGTTTATTGCTGCATCCCGGCTTTCATTTAATCCCGGCGTTGTCATTATAGTCACCATATGAAAAGGTTTAGAATGGAGCAAAAACGTTAAAATAAAAATAAATTAAAGACAAACATACATGTAAAGGTAAGCTAATCAAGCACGAGAACTCATAAAACCAAGTGCGGTCACATTCCTTGGCAGGTGGCTTGTTTACAGCTCAATTTCAATCCGGTGGTTTTTATGGGGCAATTTGGGTGGTACCAGCTCGTAACTGTCTTTAATCTGGCAATCCTGTAACTGGTTAACCAAATGGTCAGTAACAGATCCAGGCAGGGGGAGGCCAAAGGGGCTCACTCCCGCCGCCCTCACCTGTAGCGCCTCATCATAGCATTAGGCCTATTTCTAATGCAGTTTACAAGGAATACTTCTAAGCAAATTCTGCATCGAAATTTAAGCCAAAATCTGATTTAAAGTCTCCGTTAAAACAAGTTTTTGGTTACGGCATTCCATTACTTGACATTCATCGGTTAATTTACAGAAATATAACCCAAAATCCATAATTAGTCGAAAGTTAGAATTAATTTTAATTACCTCCACTAGTCAGTGTTAGTTCTAAGCAAATTTTATGTAGAAATTTCGTGCTCGTGTTTTTCAGAAATTTTGCATACGGCGTTACTTTAATAATAAATTATGCAAATGTGTACGCCGTTAGTATAATTTTAACCAAAATTTCTTGTTTTGAAATCCCTTTTTGCCTACATCATTCAAATAGTTACCGTAATATTTCTAACTCTAAGCCTATTTTATATAGAAATGTAGGCCAACATTCTGGATTTGTAATTTTATCCCACGAAACCAAATTTTCCAGCAAAATGTATTTTTCAAAAAAAGACGTATGCATTGAGCCTCGCGTTTTGATCGCAGTGTCTGCCATTGGAGACCCTTGATCATTTCACCATTGTTTTTACTGAATTGTTTTTAAAAATGTTCTAAACATGCAGATGCTGGCATAATATACATGTACTGATATTGATGCATGGTCTTACGTAAGCATAGCTGAGGTAGCTGAATAGCTGATACTGGGCCTGGCCAGTAAATCTGGAAAATGGTATTTCCCCTGTGTTGTTTTTCGTTGAACACAGTAGAGCTCGGTGCTGGTGCATTTTTTTCGGCGACTTTCAGAACACGTCAGTTGCGGTTTAGCACACCTCGAAATTCCCACGCGCTTACCCGCTCATGAATATTCACCGAATTCAACCTCCCAAAGCTTAATTTCAGAGCTGAAATTGTGAGCGATATTGAAATTAAAACGATAATGATATACACGCATTGCAAGGTGAACTGGATTAACATTTGAATTGGAAATGTGTCCACTGTCAACATAAATTCCGTTGAGAAACAAAAGCCAATCGGTGAAAGACGGCGTGTAAAAAGGGTTAACCAAACACTACGCGTAAATGCCCACTGAGAAATTAGCAAAATGATTCGGGGGCGTATGCGGAAGTTGAAAAAAGGTTTTTGAATATTAATTAAGGCGATGACTGAGTGAAATTTGGCTACTGCTGTTTCGAAATATTTTATACCAACGTGAAAATTGGAATGCAAGCTAAGTTTGGCAAAATCTGTACTGAAAAGAATCACATTTTGTCACTAATCAAAATGTGCACTAAGTCGTCGTTCTTTTAGTATCTGTGTCTGTGCTAATGCATTATTTTTGATCACAATATATTTTTAAGAATCTCTTCAATATATTTTATATATGCATCATCAAAATACGTCTTTTTTATTAATATTTATATTTTGCGCTGGTAAATATTTTGATTTTTAAAAAGTGTTTTACAGAGTTTTACAGAGCGATTAATTAAAGTGTTTTTCAGGGTTTATATATAGTTTATGTTTCGATGAATCTTTTAAAAATGCAGTTTTTTTCTGCAATTTTGGATAATTGTTTTTGGAGCAGTATTAACTCCGTAAAACATTTTTTTATTACGAAAATAATTTATCAGCTAGGACATACGGTAAGTATTGATATGATATCTCTACTTTTATGAAGTAAAATTACAGTGTATTCCGAGCATCATAACACGATTAAGTAAATTAATATGGAAAGCGTGAATTGGGAACAGTTTGATGTTTTAGGAAGCCTGCATTTTGACAGATGTCGATAAAGGAAGGCTTAATGCATTGAAGGTTTCGGATTTTTAAAACGTTTTCCGTTCATGCTGTAGGGAGATGCTGTTCCATTTTTGTTGCCCGATAAACCCACTGGATGGCGCCGCGCTTGGCGTAACGCCCTTATACCTGCAGTAATTTTCTGGAAATACTGCTATATAATTGGGTGGAAATCATAAAATGCGACTGCATTCCTTGGTCAGGTTGTCCGCGTTTTACTGCTGAATTTCAAGGGTGATTCAGGGTGAGACCATCCCCAGGTACCACCTAGTGCTGGCTCAGCTGACCAGACTGACTGACCACCCTTGACGTCAGCAGAAACTAGACTGACCGTCGTTAAGATACGAAATATGGAGTCTTGTTAACTTTAATCGGCGACCACTGCAACCTGTTGATAAAACGTGTTTTAGTGGGATGCTGAAGTAAATAGTAAATACGTGCATGAAAACATTAAGCTTCCATTCAGGACGATCATGCCAATATTGCTGCGTGTACATGCACGTTGTTTGACAGCATAATAGAAAAATAAGAGAATTTTAATGGTGCGCCAAAACAAGATTCCTGGTTTATGTCCAACACCGCCAGGTTCTCACATTATTACTTTTATTTTAAAAAAAAATATATTAAAATTATTAGCACGTATGGCGTGAGGCGTAATTAAGCAGTCGGCAAAACGAAGCAATTAGCGAATTGCTGGGCAGCGAACGCTTTCGAAGAACAACAAATCAAATTAAATAACCAAGTTTTGGGATTAACCCTACAATGGCCCAAAATATCCATGTAAGCTAGACATGTTTATGTCAGGCTTGTACAATTGATTAGTTGCAAATCTGTACGTTTGCTGGGCTTAGATTAGAGTAAATGCCAAGCATGCTAAACGGCTTCTTGGGACTCCTGAGAAACAGTTCTGCTGTACCCGCATATTCTGGTGCCTGGAAACATCCCCTTTGATGTCCAGAAAACTGTCAATATCCCTATGACCTGAGTAGAAAAATTCCCCACTCGCCTGTAAAGGTTCTGGATTAATACCTTTAAAACTTTCCAATTGAACTTTGGTAACAGGACAAGATGACGTTCATCTTTATATATGAAGTTAAGTGATTAATTCGTTGCCATGAAATAATTACTTCTCGTGACGACAGCTTCTCTTATCATGCTGTTCACCAGCATGTACGTTACAGTACGTAAATAAGTGCATGGTGTGTAATTAACTCATCGCACTCTGTGAGCCAATTAATCCCCAATAGCACTTCATTATATAGCTAATATAATTATTTGTTGGAACCAAAGATGGGGTTTGCTAGTTTGTTGGCATCGTATGTTGTATGATCTCCAAATGTAGGATATTTATATCCTTGATTTAATTGTAGGCATTTAAGTATTTTATTCCAGTGAGTGCCGGTAAATGCTAGTTACAGTTTTAATTATCAGTTTGTGAAAAACATAACGTCAGTCTGTATCCTCCTCAAACTCCATTTGGTTATCGTTTAGCGTGTTTTAATTTAGTCTTCTGAGATGCTTAGAAATTGTAAGTAACATTTTATTTCGCTTATTTATGTTAATCTAGATTAATACTCTAGATCTAGATTTATATTTTATGAAAGGTTTTTTAAGTTTAAATGGACCGTTGGTTAATGCGCATGCATTTTTATTTGGTTACAGTAAGCATGCATACTGTTTAACTTGAACAGTATACATGTATACAGTAACCCAATTACAGAACAGATTAACCTCTTAATAGACATAATTTTGAATCTAGATTCGTCTATTGAAGCATGATCATTGTCCAAAAGTTTTCTTAGGGAACGATATATGCTATTCGTATGCTTATTTTTATACTTGCATAATTGCAAACACCTTGAAATCGTTACACGTCATTTTAAGGTGTTTATATTAGTGCAAGTATGAAAGTAAGCATGCTAATAATACTTGTATTTAATATCTGTATAATATTAATGGTCAAATAGTATGTATCGTTCTCTAAGAAAACTTGGACAATGATCAAGCATTAATTCAAAATTGTCTATTGAAAGGTTAATTTATTCCTAGTTTTTTTTCCCAAAAGGATTTCTTTTTCAGTTTTTATATTTTATTGGTAATAACTCAAATTTTTAATTAAATGCTGCTTTTGACGTGTCCTCTGACAAAATTTGTTTCCCTGTTTATTAGTAAAAATAATAAATGTAGTAATAATTTACCATACACAAACATTTTCAGTTCACGTTCCATTTCGAGCTGGATCCAGTTTGTTTTAAACATAAACTGCAAAGGTTTTATTTTGTGTTTCGATATGTTTGCATTTATCTTATAGCTATGTCACGTGGTTGACGGGCGCCATTTTGGTTAGCGTGAGGCCAATTATTTGCGAATTGTTGAAGAGCCGTTAAGTGGCTAACTTTACACGGATCGGTGAAATTAATTGGCCAATACATCTGGCTGTCGCACGCATGCAAAAAATCTGGTTATCATTAATTTATTAATTGAGCCTCCATTTTGATACTCACAACTGATTGTATTAATTCAGTATGAGGAAACAGCGCAATGTTTGTCGTGCCATGGTATCCGGCAATAAAATTGATTAGTATTGACGTATGTCGACGTTTGATTTGAATTTAAAAATCGCCATCTTGATATTCAAGAACCCATTAACAAATGAGGTTAACACTGCGCCGTCATGCATATACATTCAATGTCGGTTTAGGTTTATTAGTAAGGAAAGACAGCTACACACGTTCAATTATACTGGTAGCATGTATCAATATCTTTGCAACCCTACTTGATTAGTGTTACTATGTCGAACAAAAGTGCCAAGGTTCAAAATAAAGATAACGTGTTCAGCTATGCTAGCTCCTTAACTGAGTTGGTCTCCAAATTCAGCCGATGAGACAGCATGTGTTCTCTTAATTGTAGAGCTGATGTTTATTGCGGCACATTACATGCCCTGTTAAAAGATGTACATGTAGTTTAAGGGGGCGAAATCGACCAAAATAGCACCAAAGTTTGAGCGGCGAACCCAATTTCTATAACAATTTGTTTATGTCAGTATTTACTAATACATATTTACACCATACAAGGTTTCCCCAGACCTGGGAAACTTGGATTTTTCTGGGAAATTGGGAAGATATGAAATAGTCAATAAATCAATATTCCTAACGTTTCGTTAGGAATATTGATTTATTGAGAAGAAGTCAGGGATATTTAACATTTCAATATCACATTTGCTTCAATATTTGGACATAATTGAGTTTTAAGGAAATAAGAAGAAAACAGAACGCCTCATGTCAAACACTGTATTCTAGTTTTTATAACAATGTCGTCCACGGTGTTCCTTAGATGATTATTTCTGTAACAAAGTTTATGGAAATTTCAACTAAAATCCCAGTTTCTAAACATTACTCTCTCTAAAAAAAAGGAAGAGCACCTGAAAAAAGCTACAATGTTTATGTGACGTAAGTCTGAACGCCCATGTAAGGAGCCCGATTCCTCTTTGTTATTTTTGTTTGCTTGTCTAGCTCAAACCGGATTAAATCAACGATTAAGCTAATCAAATGGATGAAGTTCGGTGCAACTCGTAGTATTTTTTTTGCACATCGTCGCAAACTCCATTGTAGATTCCAAGCATGAAACCAAAAATTGCAACACGAAGCAAATTCTGACATTAATGATTAGACGTTGGCCGTATAATTTCGTTGGCTCCCGCCCTTATACCCCTTGAACCCCTCGCCGAAAATCAACAATACTCGTATCTCTACATGCAACTCATGTTAATTATATAGTTCTAAAATTAACTGCTATCAAAGTCAAGGTTGGACCGTTTTTTGCACCGCTTAAACATGCTTATGATTTACAAAGTAGCTAAGGTTTTTACGCCATTTTCTCGACTGATTTAAATTATAAAATCAAAGTTTTAGTTTGATTTCTGCAGCTATTTTTTGTCTCAATTGGAGCTCGATTTTGGTTTTCAGGAATTCATCTATAAGGCCCTTGCGTAGGGGCGCCAATGTAGTGATCGTGCATGTATTTGCGTGTATTTCGTAACCTGCTTAAGAGAGAATGATAATTAGATAGGCCGGCCTAATCGTTACTCCTTGTGATCACTAAACGATCCGTGAAAATTATGCTATTGGTGACTGATGCTCTGATGCAACGCAAAATTTTGCGTTGGCTATTTTAAGTATACTGTACAGCTTGTAAACTAATATTGCATAATATTATTCTTACATCATAAACGATACAACAAATGTGTAGTATCGTTTTTCCACCTTCAGATTCTGTAAATCCTACGACCTAGGATATTCTTTGTTGAAATTAACAAGCTAACTTAATGGGGTTATTCAGATAGTTTTGAGATATGTTTACTTAAATTCAAAGTCTCAGAAACCGCTGGAAAATGCTTAGTATTTCACATGTTAATTTTTATCAGATTTTTAGCCTTAATTTTTGTATTTATTATTTAAAAATTTTGGACAGGATTGTTGAAATAATGGAAACTGAAATGACGAAGGTCCTGTTCCTACCCCTTACCCATGGGAAATGTTTGAAGTACACCTTCTTAGCATGGGAATGGTGGCTCGTTCCTGTAATCTAGTGTGAAGGCCAGAATAAGGAACCAGTGAACTCGAACTCATGAATAATTACTGTTAGACTTGAGTTCGAGGTGCTACATTGCGCTGACAGTATTTCCGTGCTTAACTTGACTTGGGACGCCTGCTATGACTAGCCTAGGGCTACAAGTGTTCTGTATGGAATGGCTAGTCAGCAAATTATCCCTTGTTAAATCCTGGAACCTTTTTTTTAATGAGCAATTCTGAATTTGTAATTTTTCCCTAATAAATTTTTATTTCTGATGTCAGAAACTTATATCTGTGGCTTTCCATTAATTATTGATATCTCTGAGCACATTTCTTTAGATGATTTTGAGTTGTTATAATTGGTGATTAATTTTTGGACAATTTTTGCCAATGACGTTTCTTTAATTAATAATGTAGTGTCACATTTATGAGCTAATTTTTGTAGAAATTTATTCCAAAATCCTCGGTGTGATTTCGATTTTTAGAAAGCTTTGCTTGTGGGATTTCATTAATTGATATTTCTGTGCAATTTTTTAAGAGAAATTTTGGCAACTGTCAAAAGCAACTAATACTGTAGTCTACTAGGAAATTACCTTACAGTTTATAAAATGATAACTGTGGGTGAAATTCATAGTTTTTTATTCCATTCTCCATTCCATTCCTATTCTCTAAAATAATGATTTGATAGTTTCTTTACAGTACATAATGTTCATATACCATTGTACAGTATGTAAGGCGAATATGCTAATATAGATGACGTGTATTGAAGACACTGCATACTGTACATGTAGGCTGTACTACCAGAAATTATTACGGAGATGGAAATAGGACCTTCAATACATTCATTTAGTATCACTTAAAACGGAGAGAAAAAGGGGCTTTAGAGCGAATTTCTGAAATGCAACATTTTCGTTTTTGTTTCTTGAATTGATTATTATCACTGTTAAATTTGTATTACCGATGTAGAATTAGTTGTCCACTAGGATTTGAGTTTTTATAATTTGGAAATGCTCAGTCTATCTATGGAAAATTAAGTCAACTTCAAAAAGTGTTAGGCCACCTTCGTAAACGAGTTTTTCCTCTCAATGAAACCTCAGAAGATGGGCATCAGCGATTTCATAACAATTTTTCTTCTATATTTATTTTAAACGGGTAATAATCCAATTATAAATTACTGCTCAGACCTTAGTGGACAACTAATTCTACACGAAAAAATAATTTAGAAATTTTAATAATTGTTTCAAGCAAATTTTATTATAAGCAAAAATTATTTGAAGCAGAACCCAAATGTAAGAGAAATGGAATGAATGAAACGCATGCAAATCGATAAAATATTTCATTTCATAATGCAATTAACAGTGTAATAATGCATTTCTTTTGCATGTGTGAAATTTAGGGAAGGCTTTTCCCAAACGATTGTGTAGCACACGTACCATATCGATTGTGTCATTTTTCATACACCGGGATTTGACCCTTCTTCCCCCGCAAGTTCACCCGTGCTATTTTTCATGTTGCGAGGTAAAAACCAGTGTGCAATGGCGCGGTGCCTTCTAAACATAGATACAGGTGTATTTAATTATGATACCGCTTTTTGTTCACTGATATTTGAGCAATTTTTGCCTTTGCCTACGCAGCTTATCCATCAAAAAATAGTGACAGGGTCGAGCAAACGCCGGCTTCCTACGTTTACACATTTCATTTTTCGCATTTTTTGCTTTGTTTAAAAAGCCATCGATCAACCAGTTTTGTTCAGCTGTCAAGTTTCAATTAAACCGACATTGAAATTAACGTTTCTCGAACAAGGTTAAACGTTTTTTTCTCATCAGTTGAAGTTTTCGTACGCCGTACGCGATGAAGCGTGCGAACACATTTTTTTGTTGTTGCCGACGTTAGAAAAAACGCAGTTGCACCAAAGTCCGATTGACTTAATCGGCATTTGAGACGACTAATTAAGTCTTAATTAAACATGGTTGGGGCGCAACTGACCTACGCGCCGAGCACGTGGGAGTTTTATGATTAGCAGGTGTTTTACTACGTCGCATTTTATAGTTAATTGCGATTAACGCATGCAGGTGTTCCTTGTGTTTGATTTGCTTCATTCGAACAGCTATCTTATCAAATTAAACGCAAACCTCCAAGACTGCGTTTTTCAGGCCTATTCGACTTGATAGAGGAAAATAAGGCGTACTCACTAAGGTTTTCAGATTTCTATTGGGACCATAAATATATGTTTAATACCTGATTATGAGAGGAACATTTCCAATAACTACATTACATCATCAATCATGGATATTAGCCTAAATGTTTCGCACAAAAGCTGTTGATAATTATTTGTAATTATGTGATGGTTGGGGGCGAAAAATTTCATCAACTGATCATTGATTTTAATCTAGGTTTCTATACAGTTTTGTTTTTAGAAATGTTACTAAGAGAGATCCAAAAGCTAGATCGAAAAACATGTTGAATCAATCATGGATTTTTACCTGCGTTTCTGTTCCGGGGAGTTTTGTTTTTAGAAATATTATATTAAGATTACGCTGAAGGTCACAATTTTTCAAACGCTAAATCACCATCATTAATTATTTATTGTATTTTGTTTTGTAGAAATAATTAAAGGCGGGAAAGCCTAATGTGAAGAATTTGGAAAAGCTTGATCACAAATCATGGATGTTTGCTTAATGTCAACTCAAAATTTGCTTATGAATATTTGAAATCAAGGGAGAGTGAAATGTATATAAAACCTTGTGCACTTGATGTATTTTGGCCACAATTTTTAAATAAAAAGTGTTTAAAAATTAAAAATCAAGGAAATAACGCCGTAAATGAAAGTTTAAATCTTACAGCTGTGTTCGCTAGCTAGCTATAAAACATTTACAGTAGACATTAATTGTAATGATTAAATGAACAAAAAAGTAATGCTTCCATGCTCCCTTCTATACACTATTTATTTGCACCGTATCTTGTTTCCCATATAAACATGGGTGGCTACCAGATACCAAAACTGCCGAAAATTGCCAGTCATCATCGTTTAGGTGATTTTCAGGAGACAGAAATTACCGAGTGAAGGACTGTTCAAGGTCAATCTGGTAAACCCCAAGCAGAACTAACCATCATTTAATAATAGCTTTAACCGCAAGGTGGGGTGCGATAATGTCTTCTAGGTGTATCGATCTTTGTTTTTGTAGCTTTAAAAGCATGTTTAGAGAACAGCCGGTAGATCCAATGATGCTTCAAGAAATGCTGATGCATTCCACGTCTCACCAGTGTTCGTAAAGGCAGATTAACAGGTTTCACTGGTATCTCTAGCATAAAAACGGCTTTTTAATGTTATGATTTCTGATCAATTGAACTGTTAATTTCAGCATTAAAATCGTAGTACATGTCATTTTCTCTTTTTCGACAACAATTAATCTGCATTCTCACTTGGCTGATTTAATTCAAAAAAGCCAGTAATTGGCATGATCGGTTAGGGCAACAGCCCTATAAATCGTAGCAAACAGATTCATGGAATTAAGTGTTGATACACTGTAGAGGTTTTCAGTGGAAAAATTGGCCCGCCAAGACCTTTTGATTATTCACACCTGACTTATAATACCTGACTGAATAATAGAGTAATCTATTTTTCGAAATTCACTGGACATGTAAAGACAAACATGGAAAGATTTCCTTGTTTTAAGTAATATATTAACTCCATCCCACTGTTGTTTAATTAGATTCTCTTCCCAATCCCCTTCAGTTCTGTTACATGTAACTGTTCAAAATTTGTAATTTCACTTATGTGTGCAATTTGGGTTTTACTAATTGACCCCTCTACCACATGACATTAATATGCTGACTGTAGGGTAACGAATAGAGTGTTCACTTACGTGCATGTAATGTATTAATTCGTAAAAGGGAATTTTGTGACGAATTACTGCGATGGAAGCATTTTTCAAACATGCATGTAGTTTACATGTAGGTTGAACTGACTATTATCACAGATAAATTTATTTTCTTTATAAAAATTTGCTTATTAAAATATTTGATATCAGCTTCATTTATAATGTTTATTTATATCTATTTAATATTATTTACATGTACATGTATGTCTATTTGATATTTTTTTTTATAAATAATTACTAAGTTTAAAACTACGTAGTATGTTTTTTCATATGTTTACATTGCGGGAATTTGCTCCAAAGCTAATTTCGTTCAGCCTCTCGAAGAGGTTTTGTTAATGTAGTAAATGTTGCATTTTTCCATCACTTTTCCTGGCGAGTTTTATGACGTCAACAATTCAGTCCGATCGACAGTTAATTATAATCGTATTGTTTATTATTTGTTCCCTATTCTCTTCGCTCTCTAATCGCTTAATTATTATAATGAAGCGATAAGTAGTAAAGTAGCGTATACATTTCGACCTTTTTGCGCTCGGCCTTCCCCCTTAATTCGCGCTTAAATATTTATAGCGGATTTTATCTCATCTCCCTCAAGGGGCATTTCACGAATTATCTGGACAGCGGATCGGAACAGTGGTTATATGGTAAAAAAAATAACAAATGGATTTACAGGGCTAAAGAATGACTTTTTTTGCATACCCTTGTATGTTTTTTCGTTTATTTTTAAGTGTGGGGTATTCCGGTCCCAGACGACCTCGCTTTGAGCCCCAGGGTCCTAGCTAATTCGAAGTCGTACGATATGCCCCTGCTAGGAAGAAAACATGCCAGACTGATCGTGAAAAACTACCTTGAGAAACAATGAAAAAAAGTAAATGTGGTGGGCCCCATAGTGTAATCTGATGTTAGAGCAGGTATTATAGTGAGTCTGACTAGTCATTTACAATTAAAAATGTCTTGCAATCAAATGCAGATTAGTGCTGTTTGTATGCATGTGCATGAACAGATTTGAAATAATCATTAATGAGCTGTGCAAAATTTGAGTTTAACCGGCTATAAGGACATGGTTCCAATAAAACATTCAAAGTAAGTATGCAGAGATACGAGCGAATTACAAATTTATTCACCGATTATTGTAATTAATTTACATTAAATTGCTGATTTAAACAGTGAATGTTCGCAACCTATGTAAATTAACAAGCTAACTTAACGGGGTTATTCAGATAGTTTTGAGATACATTTACATAAATGAGACATAAGTCTCAGAAAACACCAGAATATGCTTAGTATTTCACATGTTTATTTTTTATCAGATTTTTAGCGCTAATTTCTATTTTAATTGACTTACAATTTTTGTCAGTGTTTCTTGAGCTAAAAATAGTGAACGGGAGAAAAGGACTGTTGAAGGAATGGAAACTGAAATTGAGAAGGTGAAACATCCTACCCCTCTCGATTTCCATAAAGCTTTGCATATGGCTTTCCATTAATAGGTATTTCTGTACAATTTTTTAAGAGAAATATTTGCCTAAATTTGATTAATTTTCGAAACATATTGCCTGTGGCGTTCTTTCAGCTAATGAGCATGTGTTAATTGGGCATTTTATTTTAAAACCCCATCACTAATGATTAATGAGTGTGATGTAATAATATTTCTCAGCAAATTTTGTATAGAAATTTAGGCGAAATTCAATAATGTGACATCGGTTTTCAAAAAACGTTCTACATACGAAGTTACATGTAAATTAATTGCATGTATAGTAATTAATTAATCCATGATTGAATTCCCCATTTTTTACCTACGTAAATACCCAAAGTCAATGATTTATGATGCATGGCGCTCCCATTACATAAGTAGCTGATCAAAAAGGTTAAAAAATAGCCCCTCATTAAAACATCTTGTATTCGCTACTGCATTTACGTGTTGTAAAAGCAAAGGGGGATAGAATAGCGAAAGTTAATCTCTAATCAAGACTCATCAGTAGTCACCATTTAATTACATTTGTTAAAATTCGTGATTGCTCTCCATGTACACTGTTTACAGACAGACAGACTTGCTTATCGCTATTAATTTTTTTGCCACGATGGGTAAGGTCAAATGTCGTAGCCGCGAGGTATTCTGGGAAGTAGGGGCAACAAAAAAACTACATGTACATTTTAAAGAATAGAAAAAACCAGGTGGAGGTTGAATGGAATGCACTAATAAGAGCCTGGAATGACCCCCACGATAGTTTTATTAATAGATTTGCCCATCTAGCTTTTTTTGCTTTATATTTTGTATACATGTATCTATTGCCTGTAGGAATGTAGATACCAGAAATAAATTGGAGGCCGAGTTACTTGCAGTCCCCTTTTATGTTACATTTTTCTGAAAATGTTAAATGTGCCGCAACTAATTTTAAAAGAGCGTGAAGGGATCGACCGTGGTGCCATCTCGCGGTCAAATTAGGCAACTATGAATAGAACGCCTTTAGAACTAATAGTTTTGAACTTAGACACGTGCAAGTATATTGTAAAATGACTGCAATCAAAATTTGGTGTAAACTGTGAACAAGGATTGGATGATGGATAAGGTGAACTAGCGGAAATCGCAGTCGTGTGATACGCGCGACATCACCAGGTTGTTAAACACTATTAGCGTACAAACGATACTGTACGCAAATTTACCAGTTACATTATTATTCTTTTGCCCCTGGGTGAAGAAAATTTTCCTCTAGTCTTGACTAAGGCAATAACAAACTTCAGTTGAGTCACAAGCCAAAGGATCGACTAATGTATTCCCAACCTCTGTTAAATTTAAGCGCCGATTAATAGTCGCCTTTGAGCATCCGTCAAATATCATGACGTCAAAATGTAATTTAAATGACGTCTATTTTAGAACATTGTTAAGCTTTATTAACAGGTCATTGACATGAGATAAAATGGCGTAATTTGGGGACGTCATAAACAAGTAATTACGTGTATATTAGGTAAAAAATCGCTCAGAAATGGCGTACTTTGGCGAAGTTTTTAAATGTGCAGTTAAATTCGGGGGGAAAATTATCAATACACGACGTCTTAATGAGACGGTAGGCCTGCTGATTAGTTGCCACTTTCTATATTGATTTTGTTTGTTTGTACGGACGTCATCCCGTACCGCGAAGGAATCATTCTTATGTATCTTTCTTTACTAAAATTATCTGTTTAAAAAAAGGTTAAAAAAGGAAGTCATTTATCGGTCGTTTTTATGTAGTATGTATGATGACCCATTACCAACAGTGTTCCCAAATTACGTTATTTTAATTTATTTCTGTGCATTATATCCTGTACATGTAGGGTGAAAGTTCGAATAGTATACAGCTACATGTATCAGACGTCATTTAAACTGTATACGTTGATAACATCATGTTATGTGGAAATATAACGTTATTTGACGTCACTTGATATGAAAATGTGACATCCAGGTCAGGTTGAAATCTGAATATGAAAATGTTTACGTACCTGACCTTGACTCGCACGAACAACGGATTAAAATAAACCTATAATGAAGGTTCTGTGCTTTTGGCCAGTGTTTGCTTTACGGGCGTTGATGCAACGCGTCTCACGCTTGATGAACACAGACGCAGCTGCAATTTCTCCACATAAAGCATTTGAAAGTCAATGAGATAGACGTTTTATGGCAGTTTTGATAGGGTTTTTGTCCCCCGCCCTTGTCCTTCGAGATGCACGATCGGACATAAATTGACACCGACAATCGAATAGTAAATTATTGAAATTGCAGGGAGAAATTTACTAGCGTCGCTCATCTGAAAGTAAAATCTTAAGGCAAGGTCACGGTGAAACGGCAGCAAAACGCTCGCAGATTGCTGGACGCAGGAAATAATTCTTCTGATTGCAATTCTCCTTCAGATCAGTTTTAAAATGACCATTTATTGGATTCTGTGCCTACACGTGAAGAGAATTGTGTCCTAACTTTTGTCTCACTCCGTGTTGCAGTTATACGTTGAATTGGTTGCAGCTTTCGAACTCATAGATGCACATGTACACCATTTTTAAGCATCGTCTGGTTGTGAATTTTACCTATTTCATGCGCATAAAACTCAATGTGCATTTAGAATAAATACTTTGTATATGATAATATCATTTATATGGGAGGTGTGAATGCAATTTGGGCGAGAGTGAGCATGATCAACACATAAAAGCCAATTAGCGGGACATAAGGATCGACCGCGAAATGATAGCTGTTCGGTTAAAGTTACATTTGACACAGTAGCACAATGAAACCCTTTTTTTGGTGCACACTTGCTAAGTTTTCCCAATCGGACACGTGGACAAGGTAAAAACTCTTTCCCTTTGATCCCCTCCCTCGCTCTCGTCAAATCGAAGGATGCTAACCGATTTAACGATGGTATTATCCTATAAATATGAACGTTTATTTGAACATGTTTCATCATAAAAACAAAGGCATCCGTTACGACTAGTACTCATCCTCAACAAGAGCTCAAATTCTGAATGCATCGCTGGTCGTTCAGTACAGGTTGTGATAAAAGTGTGTTGCTGGTACCACAGGTGTCGTCTAAGCCAATCAGTGTTAAGGTAGGAAAAGCACTAGTCTTGGCTTTCAAATGTGGCGAATACATGCATGTATATTTCATAAAAATATCAAAATTGAAAATATTTTACTCAATAATTCTGTAAGTAACCTGACCACCCAAAAATGTAAAATTACTCTTTAAGCAACTTTATACTGTAGGCCTACATTTAGATTAGGTTAGGTGATAGAGTGCCTAAACATTAGATGATGCACGAATCATCACGATAGTAAAACATCATTTTAAGTGAAATATACATGTAGTTTCGATCGCAAAATCAAATGTAACTTAAAATCCCCTATTAATTGGCATTTTTTTGCTAACAGCAGAAGTACTTTTTTAAATTGAATTGAAAATTGTAATTACGTGTAAAATAATTTAATTAGTGTTTTCCAGACAATAAATTTCATTTTAATTGTATTTTTAATACGAGGGTTGAAAAGAGAGCTGTAATCCTTTGATCTTTGAATTTTTTTAAAAACTCATTTCCATAAGTTTCGAAAAATGATCAAGGTCTCCCACTTTCGTAATCTTTTGTGTACTTAATGCAATTATGCACAAATAGTGCATTTCTCTGATTCTCTGATATACTTAAACCAATTGATGTAAGATCTTGGTACCATAAATATGTTGCCAAGGTCGAGTTTTGAGAGGGAAAATATGAAAAAGTTAATTGAGCGTGTTGGAAACCATCAATAACATTAGTGAGGAGCATTTATCATCGTTAGAGAACGATATTTAGGCCTAAAGGATAATGCGAAAGTTCCGTCTTGATGGAAATTTTTTGTAATACATGGCCAGGTGTTCCTTGTTTACCTTTTTTGAGGGGGTTTACGTGTAGATTTTGGGAAATGCAAGGCTCGCCCCTTCACCGTTCCAGGAAACCTCTTCAGGGGTCCATTTTCCCCACGAAATATATAGGGTAAATTTATATTTATTACCCAAATTCCCCATTTTGGCAGATTTTATCGGATGTGGAAATGTTTCGATTAGTTTACCATTTTTTTGCGTTGTTCCTACATGTATGTTAATTGCTAACGTTGTTTTCCATTGTAGTTTTGGTTGTCCACTATAGAATCTGAGTCATTTGTTATAATTTGAAAATGTTTTGCTTATTTAAATACAAATCAAATAAATTTGAAAAAAAAACATTGTGCAACCTCCAAAAATGTTTTCAGGTAAAAGGTTGTTTTAAGCTCATGTAGTTTTTAACAGGATGTTTTCAAATTTGACAAAATTGACCTTGAACCATTCCATGAAGGTTATTGAAAAATTATCTCGTAACCTGTTAAAGTTTAAGCAAATGTTGCAATGAGAAAGTTGTAGAGAAGGACGATATCAGTCTACAAACGGTTAAATTAGCATTATCAAACGTTTCTGTGAATTTTTCATAATTTTTGTACAATTTAAGGAGGGCATTGCTGCATAAAATCCCCTGACTTTCCCTGGCTCTCTGCAAACCTATGCAGCATCTGCGCCCTTTTTGCGCTTAACAAAACTTTCTATGCATGTAGATATTCGCAGAAAGGTTTATTAGTGTCGATTTAACCGTTTTTAGAATAATATCGTCTTCCTCTACAACTTTCACATTGGAACTTTTGCTTTAACTTAAACAGGTTACGAGATCATTTTTCAATGACCTTTATAGATTAGTTCAATGTCAATTTCGGCCACAGTTTGATTCTTTGATATTGACTTGCTGTTCCATTACATTGTACCTTTTGCTACATTTCCACTTATGTTCTATTTAAAGGAGGAAGGGGGGGTGTCCCACTTTGAAGCAAAAAACGTATAATTGTTTTGCATGGCGCAGGGGCGTCCTTTTGGGCCGGGCTTAAGAGCAAATTGTCCTGCAATGTTCAATTCTAAAGAATGAAATTTAAGCATGCTCTAGCAGAAATTGTCGTGTCCACATCTCTGGCATGTCAATAAAGTTTTTGTCACGTAACTTAGACATAACAGGTTTTAATTGCCGTATTTATTTACATTCAGGCATGTCGTGCAGGCTGCCAAACTACAGTATAGTATCCTGTACTTTTCCAATGACCTGGTGTTTTTCGAAAACAGATTTGAACTGTATGAATTCCGAATGGACTCTTAAATTGATGTTACATCCTGTTTTTCGACATTTCTACAGTAATATTTTTTTAATGAACTGCACAACTAACCGAATCCGGCCACCGGCTTTTAATTGCCCTGAAATATTGCACAGGCCAATTTTACACTTTCACCAGATATGGACACCAATGTGATGCTTAATCCAGCGCCACCTGGTGGTGATGATACCAAATATAAGAAGCTGTTCCTGGATGACTCATAGAAGCCGATGAAACCAGGTTCACCGACCGATGCCACTTCACGGTTTAACCCTTTTTCTGTGACGTCAAGGGAGACTCCCCGCTACATATTTCGGCCTTATTAAAAATCGCGGTCAGTCGATTGCGTCATTGAGTGACCCATCCAACCGGTCAGGCGTTTATAAACGCGTTCGCTCCAACCGGTTCACCAGCGAATGGCGCCACGAACGGGCTATCCCAGCTCACATTCTAATCGCTTCCAGATATTTACGAAATTAACGACAAGAAAAAAGTATTATAAACCTTTTTTTTTATGAGCAGCATTTTTTCCCAGAGGTAATTGAACTCTTGAGGCTTTGGTAACAGGCGCTAATTATACAGGTGAATTTCAAATGGTCTTCGGCCGAAGCGCTGTCGCCATATCAGCCTACTTCTGGGCGCCATCTCTGGAGACTGAAAATTCGATGATAGGTCTGAAATTCCTCGAGATTTCAACGATCTTATTTTAATTCCCAAATGTGCTTTCTGACACGAATCTGTCATAAAATTCTCATTTGCATCTTTTCAAAACATGTTTTGGAAGGGTTTATTTGCGCATGCCATTGAATTTGCTAAAGCAAATGCTACGTTGGCACGTTGCGATGACTTTGAGACATCAAAGCGTCTAAATTTAGATTTTCAACACAGCAAAACTGTTGATACTTACCGTGCAAGTTATCACTCGTACATTTTTGGTTCTATTAGTAGGAATGCTAATTTATTCATTCTAGGGTATTACTAGTCCGAATTTAGTCTGCGTTATTATTTATAAAAAAAATTGAGAAAAAAACGTTATGCGATGTCCAAAAATGGGTTCTCACTCTCAATAAAACCTCCGAAGATCAGCAATTATAATAAATATTTGAAGAAAAAAAATGTAATTTTTTGTATGGCCTGGCGGCATATCAGGGGGATATACAGGGTGACTCAAAAGAAAGTTACATTAAGCAGCTTTAATGTTCGGTTCTTCTGAAACACCGCGTGTATTGGAAACAACTTGGGACAGTGTAGAAAGTGTAAGCCCAACAACAAACGGTTTACCTAGGCGGAGCTAAATAGCCATTAGAGTGGACAGCTAATTAAGCCAAGGCTCGCCCCGATGTTTGTTTTTTGAGAACATGTTTGACACACCCGTCAAGGAAAAAAGTGTATAAATTTAGTCACTAAATGGTTTCACGTACGCAATTGGTTATTCCAATTATAGCCGGAAATGAATAGCCTAGAATGTTCGATTTTCTCGTTTTATCCCCATATACCCTGTTGTTTTTGTGATTCAACGATGGGGGACAATTGTAGTTTTTTGGAGGAAAATGTTGAGCACGTATTTATCGAAATAGTCGCGCTTGCAGCGCGAAGAGTTATGGTTGTTTTTCTAGAAAGAGGACATGAAAACTCACGCCACTCGTGGAAAATTCCCAAAGGGGAAATCCCTCTAGGGCTGTCTTAATTATTTTTCCCTTTTCCGTACAGTAAAAAGGTGCTGATTTCTAATGGTGTTGCCATACCTGGTACTTTTGTACTACACCTAGGAGCCATTTTCGAGATAATCCAAATTGGAATTGTGTCCGTAGTGAGTTTGCTACGGGCAACTAAAACAAATCACAATTAAATGTCCGATTTCCTTATGAAACAAATTCGAAAACAAAGTTTACAAAAGGCGAAATTTGCAGTTATTACTGCAGCTGCGAGAGGACTGATTTATAATCCAGCGAAAGCAGAAATATGTCAAAAACTTCAATTAGCCGTCCAAATTCAATTCAGTTTATTATCCAATTATATGCACCTGGACATAAATAAATTAAAAAAATGGTATTGGGCAAGGATTTTATGGGATCTAATACTCTTACGAGCGTGTTGAGGTGTTGGGGTGTTGCAACGTTGACCTCCGTCTTTATCGAGAAATCTCCAAGTGTTCATGATTCACATGGGAGCGCCTCAGGATGTCTGCTAATTCAGCGTGCGGTGAGGTAATTCGTGGAAATTTTGATGAAAATCCGCGCACCTTGGAGGAAATGGCAGGTTGAAGATGAAAATGCGAAAATTACCAAGAAACCGCCAAAAATTGTTGTAATTTCGACCATTCCAACCCCCACCCCGAAAGATTCCCTCTTGTCCCCATTTTCAAATCTTTGTCCCACGTCTGTGTTAAACGTCAAAATGAAAGAATAAATGATCTTCTGCCCTGCTTTCCACACAAGAAGAGGGTGTTCTGAACGTTTATTGTGGTGCAATACGTGTGGCACATACTACGTTATGGAAACGTTTTAGCAAAAGCTCTATTCTCGTGTCTGTTTTTGTAACACGACGTCTGAAATTGTTGTTTAAACTAAATCAGATTGGTGCTGTCACGAAGTTATTACGTTTTTTACTTTCTTCTGAAAGATGACTTTTTGCCTCTTCATACGTTATGGTTTGGCAACCTTAAGATTATGACGTACATAAATTCATTTTGGAAGTTTAATTCTGCTTATATTCTTGAATACATCTAGGAACCGTACAAAAATTGGGTTTTTCCTGGTATATTTAAAGTGAAATCGTTCGAATTTTACCATCGATGTAGAAAACGAGAAATGCAATCGGCAGACGTTTCACAACAGTGTGCAACTGGTATTTCACTGCATTTCAAAAAGGAGTTTGCTTGCAAATACATGTAGGGTGGGAAAGGATGACAATTATAAGGACATGAGTTGACAAATCGAACGATGAAATTGACGCATTTATTAGGTTTGATAACTTTGCATGCTGTTGCGTGAGCGAGGTTTATGTTGAGGAAAAAGTAAAGTGTCATTAATTTTTTCATGCGTATGCAATTGTATGTTCTAACGATTCTATGTTCGATGTATGTTCTAACGATTTTCTAAATAAGAAAATTAGGCTAATAATGAAAAAAAAAACACAATTGGCTTTTCACATGAGTTCGTACTTGAAAAGTTTTAAAAATGTCATTAAAAATTTGATGAAATACAATGTTCAAATAGCTTGCAGTCATCAAGTTAGATTTTGTTGCTCAGGCAAAATAGGCAAATAAAATGTGTAAAATTAAAGTTAAAAATAAACATAATAGCAAAGCTACTTTTGCGTGTTTTGATGGTAATGCTTCTTAAGAGTTGACAGAACAAATTTGGAATACTACATGTATATAATGGAAATTCCATATTTTTAGTAACGCAATTTATTGTACAACAACTTCTAATTGTGAAAAACTCGAATGTGTCAATAGTTTTGATGACAGATGACATAAATCTCGATTTATGCACCTTAATGCAAAGTAAGTTAATAATTTTTATCACTCCATCTTAAAAACGTTTTAGCACAGCTGAATGTGGCGCTAAAAATCAGAGTCTTCATAAACTTCTGAATAATATATGCGTCAACCACTGATGTGATAACAGCCGATTAATTCACTAACGACTGCAGGTTATGCAACTTCATGCATAAAACACAAGGTAAATAGCGCAACAGTAGAAGGACAAAATTATTTAGGGCGTGTTTAGAAAGTGGTCAATTATGAAACTCGAGTATAAACATGCAGAGAATATGATTTTGTGTCATATGCGTTAGTGCAATTATAGGCGAAAGAATACCAAGCATGGAGTTTTGCCTGTATTTCTACCATAATTAATTTCTGCGCACATATTTTAGGAAAATTAATAAGGGAATGTAGTAGGTAAAATTTTCGGCAAATAAAATCATTAATCAAGGATTTTAGCCTACAGTTACATACAAGTTTTTTTAGGAATATTATTAAAGTGAGAGAAAATGTTTGAAAATGGAAATTAATTATGGATTTTTTTCTACATTTCTATGCACGAGTTTTTTTGAGAATATTAATTAGGGAAATTTTCTTAAAATTGAAAATGTCTGATGATTGATTTTGGCCTACTTTTTAAAGCATTTATGCAGTTTAGTGAACGGTAATGGGCAAAGATTTTCGATAAACTTGCTCCCATTTCTGTGCAAATTTTTAATGGAAATTTTATTATTTGGGTATCACCAAGATATGTTTTACAATCTGCTATTATTCTTACCAGTTATCGCGTTTTCCTAACATGTAGTTGAGCGCGTTGCCTTCTGTCCATCCCCCATGTATTTTGTTGACAATTGGTTTTGTTTTTATTAATTTTTCTTGCCCTCCAAATGTGTGTCAGATTTTTCGTTTCTGCTTTCAGCGGGTTAATTCTGGAATCCACCCGCATTTGTCTCCCCCATTTTCGTCAAACTGCGATTCCGTTGCTCAACTAACCACTGCACAAGTTTGTCTCAACGTGCATCGCAACCTTCAAAATTCGTCGTTGGTAAACTTGCTATGTTGCTGCAGTTTTCGCCGAGAAAGTTAAGTACGTGTAACAACATGTCGCCTACATTATCTAAATATCAACTGA
>JAQIXS010000938.1:0-36286 GCA_034700785.1 Rossiulus vilnensis | reverse complement strand
CATTTGAATTACATATGATATTACAAATATATTGGTAAAACATGTAAAAATATCGGTAATATATTTTCTGAATATGCTTCATCAAAAACACGGCCAATTTTGGTATATTTTTAATATATGGTGCATACATTTAAATCATTTAAAATAATAATATATTAAAATAACAAATATATAAATACCATATGGTGTCCCACATGGAAAAAAATATGCATGGAGAACATTTTTACTAACTTCTATTGAACATACAGTGAAACCTTGATATGGTGACCACCCAAACGACCAGACAAAATTGGGTCACCTTAGTCAGTTTGCCAACGTATCGAATATTTTTATATACATACAATTTTATTTAAAAAAATTACCTTTTTGCATCTAATAAACAGTTATCCAAATTGAAAACGAGTTAAGTATTTTGAGTGCATTTAATAAAACGTTGTTTTTAATACGTAACTCTAAATGTAACTATTCAAGTCATTAGTACGTAAACCTGGCTATGGTGACCACCCAAGGGACCAAGCAAAATCGGTCACCTTAGTCAGGTGGCCAATGCACCTACAAAGTTTTTTTCTTTAAATTTTAAAAAAAACATGCCCCCTTACACAAACGAATAATGGACAAAAAAAACCTGTATAAGCTGTTTTGCTTATATTCAGGTGGGTTTTTGTTAGCTATTATTTCTCTCCCTACCCCTAAAAGAACAAAGGAGAAAAAAAAGTCAATAACGTCATCGTGTTTTTCCCTTGTTGTTGTTGTTTTCTCAACCTGCGAAAAGGTCGTTGGCGACCATTTTTTTTTTCCAGGACAAACTTTATTTTTAGATTATCGAGTCGGAGAAATATTAATGGTTGTTTAGGTGTGAAAAAGACAAGGTAATTTACAATAATATATGCTTAGAACCTTACAATGGCACCGTTTCGCTCTTGCTGCTATTCGTAAAAGATGCCAAACCGTAACGTCGTAAGTGCCGCCATCAAGATAAACAAACACCAGGCCCCAAGGATGAAAAAGACCCATTGCCAAAGGCAATTTTGGCTTACACAAACATCATTTTCTGCTCCCCTTAAGTGGAAAACCCATCTATCCTGGACAGGTGATTGGATTGCATGCAAAACGCAATAAAAAAAAAACCATCTTAGGTACAATGTACAAGCATAACATGCTCCCAGGTAGAAAAATCAATAGATGCATGTGAAGACATGCATGTCCATACATGAAATTGGGCATGCATTTACATGCATGGCATACCATCAGCATATGTTTGCATGTTCGTCCATGCAAGGTCACTAAGCATGCTGATATTAGTAGTCCAAAAAACCAGTATAATACTGATATTACTAATCCCCAAAACCAGTATAATACTTATATCACTAATCATACTGATATCAGTAGTTCCAAAAACCACTATAATACTGACATCACTAAGCATACTGATATTAGCAGTCCCAAAAAACACAATAATACTGATATCACTAAGCATGCTGATATTACTAATCCCAAAAACCAGTATAATACTGATATCACTAAGCATACTGATATTAGCAGTTCCAAAAACCACTATAATACTTATATTTCACTAAGCATACTGATATTAGCAGTTCCAAAAACCAGTATAATACTGATATTTCACTAAGCATACTGATATTAGCAGTCCCAAAAACCACTATAATACTGATATCACTAAGCATACTGATATTAGTATTACCAAAAACCACTATAATACTGATATCACTAAGCATGCTGATATTAGTATTACCAAAAACCACTATAATACTGATATCACTAAGCATACTGATAATAGTATTACCAAAAACCACTATAATACTGATATCACTAAGTATACTGATATTAGTAGTCCGAAAGACCCAAAATAATACTGATATATGCAGTCCCAAAAACCAGTATATACATGTAAATAGTGATACCAGTATGTAAACATACTGGTATCAGTATCTTTTCTTGAGAGTTGTAAAGTCGATTTAGTTTGGCACTTACGACGTTATGGCTTGGACCCCCTTTACGTAATGAGCCAGTGCTATGAGGGGCAGAGGAGTACGAGGAGCAGGCATCCCGGCTATCCTTAAACAATAACCCTTTCGATAGTTTCCATCGTGATGGTCATCATGATGATATTTTTTATACGATCTTCAGATGTTAAATGGAGATGCCAAGGGCACCGAAGAGAAACAGAACCTGCGATCGAAGAGCGTTGACCGGCCTTGGTTCTTCAGAGGGGAATAAATCTCGCCCATCTCGCTTACCCGGGGGTAACCTTAGGACAGGTGGGTGAAACCGGCCGAAGCGGGTTTTTTTGGACGCTCAATTTCGCAGAAATTACTTATAATTTTTGAGGAAAAACGAATCCATTTACAACCCCCCTCGTCCGCCATTGGTCAGAGGCTGACTTGGGTAGAGGGGTGAAGTTTCTATGGCTAGTGGGCCAGAAAAACGGTATAAATACCCCCTGAAATCGCGTCGTGGGTCCAGTTGGGCATTTTCCAAGACATTCAGCTCTCTTCGACAGTTAAATTTATTGCCTTTTTTGCTGATTTTTTCTTCTTTCTTCCTTGATCCGAAAATGAAGTCCGGCCTCCTGATCCTGGTTCTGTTCGTGGCCTGCACCTTCGTCCTCACCACGGGTAAGATTTCGTTTCGTTTCATCCCGCTTTTTCTGTCAGAAGAGCTCCACAATTTCCACCGCTTCGTTTTTAAGATTTTCGCTCAAAACAAAATGCTGAAAAAGCATATAAAAAAACCACCCTCGAACTTGCAGCTCAAATACGTGATAATTGAGACCGAAAATGGCGACGTTCGAAAAAAAAAATGGAATTCGAACGCGCGTTCTAAAGCGTGGAACGGCGTGCGCGTGCTTCTGCTTCCGCGCATGCGCAGCTGAACTGACGAGGGTCGTCCGAAAAGTCTCCCCCGGTAAGGATCACACAGCCCTAACTTTTTTAATATTTTTTTTTATCGATTTTCACACGATTTTCGTCGTGAGAATTCATGCCGCGTTTCAGTTATTTTTCAAAAAATGTTATGCTCAGACGTATCGAAACGTGAAAAAAAAAAACTTCGGTCTAGTTCTGCTTGGATTCAAAAACGTACCACCAAATTGCTCAGCTGAGCCAAAAGGATGCACACCGTACAAAATAAATACAAATTTCACTAAATTAATGTTTAAATATAAAATTGGATGTCTGCTAGGGTATCAGCTTCGGTTCATAATGTCAACGTTTCCGGTTTATTTATAAAACAAAGATGAATAAGAAATATGAAATAAAAAACGAGCGCCCGAAATGGGGCTGCCTTGCATGACAGCCATGCATTGCGGGTTGCATAATCATTTTTTTAAAAATTTAATGATAATAATGGCCTACTAACACTAATAACTAACACTAACACAAGATTTTGCTCAGAACAGTCATACCTGTCTCAACGCTGGAATGTTCAATCGATAAGCTGAGCATCTCTGATTCAGCTTATCAGAGATGTTCAGCTTATGGATTATGCCTTCCAGCATTGAGAAAGCCACCCCCAATGCCTTTTTTTTGCACAAAAATAGTTTCGAACAGATCGGAATGCCTAACACTCAATTTTCAATTCCATTTCAGTGAGTGCTGACTTCCTGTCCGGTTGTTTCAGCGGACTTTGCATGAGCAACGAAAGCTGCAACAAAATCTGCAAGACCTGCGACAACGCGCCCAGCGGCGGCCACTGCGGGAGTTTCCCTTCCAAATGCTGGTGCGACAACTGAGCACAAGATGGCGCCGAGTCCATGCAACTAACTACCTACTTCAACGCACAGTATACGTCTTAATCGCGCTTACTTATGCCCTACTTTCTTAAATACCCCGTACCCATTTCCAATTCCGATCAATAAATGCAAATTATTACGTGATGTAAACGCTGAAGCAATCATTCGCTAGGCTGCATCATCGTCGTATCACCGGCTGAGGACCAAATAAAGGATGCCAAACCATAAGGTCGTAAGTGCCCAAACACCCCGAATGCTTTTTTGTGAGCTTAATACATTGCGTGAGCCCATTCCCCAACTGCTATAGTGGTCAGGCAGCAATGGGCCCACCCCTAAGGCCTTGTGGAGTAATGTTTAGTAATGTTTAATCGGTTCATTTTAAGACTGCGTTTTTACTACCGTACATCATTTTTAAGAACATGCACGAACATTTTTCTAAAATGCAATTCATTAATCGTGGATTTTTGTCTATATTTATGGTATATATAATAATTATTCGACATTTTCATCGAGACGAAAAATTTGCCAGAAACCACTTGATGATTTACGGATTTTCGGGTTTACATTTCGAACGTAACACATGTTTCATTAAATAACTGCTAATCGAGGTTCTTCGTGACTTTCCCCCTGATTTTCCAGCAAAACAAAACGTACTTTGTTTTCCCTGACTTTCCCCGACCACCCAGGTCCGCACGGACCGAACCCTGATTTACGACCGAAAACCGAAAACGGGGTTAACGCGCCCGGAGCATCGCGCATCAAGCGCTTCAGGGGGAGTTGAGACGATGCTAAATTCAACGTTTGATTGGCGAAAGCACTGTTGATTGAATATTTGATTGAATTTTGGCCGCAATAAACAGGGAAGAAGTCCAGATTCTGCTCCCGAGGCTTGATTTTTACGGCCCATTGTTTCTGCCCCTTAAGGGCGGGCAATCACGCAAAGCTCGCGATCATTGCAGGTCGGCCAGCCATCGATTTTTTTTTAATTTTTAAAGATGAAAACAATAGGAGGACCTCAAACAATAATAAAAACATTTAAAAAATTAAAATCTAAACAAACAAAAACAATGGAATCAAAATCGTCCATCATTCGCCACTCGACTGATAAAAAGTTAAAAGCAGAAGTCAAGCGAAACTCAATGTGAACCTCTTAGTTAACTAAGGAAATGCATTGCACCACGGCAGGTTAGAAATTAACCACGGGTTAACGTTAACCCAGCTATTTGTTTATAAAACAAACGAAAAAATTAAACAAGTTTGAAAATTACCGTGCCCATTTACGGAGGTGGGATTAATTTTTTTTTCTTTTTTTCCAGGTTTTAATTTTTTTTAAACAAATTAACTGGAAGTTTTTTAAATCGTAGGAACGCAGACCTTATTTGAAAACCAATTCCACAACCGGCAGAACGCTACACGCACTCGCACCTCGCTATACGGCCTAGACGGGTTCTTGGGACAAAAATTGGCCGTAAATCGAAACGCCGTATAACGAAACGTGGTTTCACGGCAGCCACCTTCGCGTATTTGTGTCGGAAAAAGGCCGCAAAACGAAACACGGGCAGCGAAAAGCAGCGTGAAGGGCGGCCGCATAGCGAAACACGAGTGCATCACCCGCAGAAACGCTTTCATAGTGAGATGGGGTGAAGAATACATCGAGAATATATATATATATATATATTTTAGAGTATATTATCCATGAACATGCATTGAAAATATACCAAATATTGGCCCGAATTTCACATGCATGAATAATACATTGTTTTCATTAAATTCACTACAAGGAATATTCTATTTAAAGCGTTCTAAAGAAATGTATTCCCCATATATTGTATCGCAAATATATTTTCCAACGTAACATATATTATTAATATATATATATATATATATATTTTTTTTTTTTAAAGTATATTATCCATTTGATGAAAATATACCAGATTTGGCCGAATTTCATATATTGTTTTCATTAAATTCACGATAAGGAATATTGTATTTAAAGCGTTCTAATAAAAAGTATTCCTCATATATTTATATATTTTGACCAACAAATTACAAATACATTTTCCATCATAACATATTATTAATTATATATATATATAAGCATATATATTTTTTTATAAATTGTGTTTATACCTAATTTTCATTTTGGCCTAAAATTTTTTTTTTTGTTAATTGCTAAATGTTGGTTTTTTTCCCTAAAATTTCCTGACCGGCTCGAAATCCCAACCGGTTTAACCCCTGTTTCACCCCTGGAGATCTGCTGAAAATCCTAACCATGTACAAGACACCGAATTTTAAAAGGTCCAGGTTCCCTGGGGCTCATCTCAGAGGGAAGATAAGCTTGTGCAAATTCAGTGTCCTAAAACTAAAACACCTGAAATGCATTATTCAAAAATAATATTTGCAAAAAAAAAAAAAAAAATGAGGGCAAACGACCGATCGATTATCCCCGGATGAAAGCGAAAAAGGGGTTTAATGATTTTTTAAAAAAATAAAAAAATAAATATTTCAGTACGATGTCACAGCTAGATGTTTAAAATCATCCGAGCGAAATGCATGCATTGATCGATGAAATAGAAAAGGGCCAAAGGTCCTACCTGGTCAGGAGTGGTGGCGGGGGGGATGTGGGTCCTAGGACACCGCTTGGATGGCGTCGCTCCACACGCACACAACACAATCACACAATGAAAAATTTCGGATTTCAGACAGCGATGGA
Source organism: Rossiulus vilnensis (assembly GCA_034700785.1). Classification (NCBI taxonomy): domain Eukaryota; kingdom Metazoa; phylum Arthropoda; class Diplopoda; order Julida; family Julidae; genus Rossiulus; species Rossiulus vilnensis. The sequence goes on along the minus strand of JAQIXS010000938.1, from coordinate 29,822 downwards.
TCCAGCGCGGATCCAGCGACGCGTCACCGGATGCCGCCAGGGGGCGCCTGATCAAGGCCCTGATCGCCCTCCGGCGGCCAGTTTCCGAAACAAGAGCGTTCGAATTGATCGACCCGTTGATCGGACGACGATGAAAGTGATCCAGACTCCGGTCCTCGGGGACCAGAGGATTTTAAGGGGAAATTTGCAGGGTTATATCCATTGGGGGTCAGTGTTTTCTCAAACGTGGTTCAATAGGACCATCATACTCCTGAAACCCTTGGAATATTTTTTTCAATTCAATTCAACTCAGTACCCTAGCCTACTAGCATCAAGTGATATGCCATGTGGTGGAAGAGAGGGGGTGGTACAATCCATCAACCCAATATCATTTTGTGACAATCAACGAAACCCTTTTTAAAGGGTTTAAAGGGTTTTACCCTTTAAATCTTTTTCATACCCTAAAACCCTTCAAAATATTTTTTCATACCCTAAAAACCTTAAAATTCTGTTTATACCCTAAAACCCTTTAAATCTCCTTCATACCCTAAAACCCTTTAAATCTTTTTCATACCCTAAGGGAGCGTACATAAATGACGTAATCACCTAAAACCCTTAAAATCTTTTTTCATACCCTAAAACCCTTAAAATCTCCTTCATACCCTAAAACCCTGCAAGTCGGACAATACGAGGAACCTTCTGTAGACCACAGTTTGAGAAACACTGCCCCTATTTAAAAAACAAAAACAATTATTTTTTTAAAACAACAAAAACCATCAGGTTGAGCTTAGATTCTAGGATCTCACGGACGCCAAGGAGGCCTCTCACCCCTGGCCAGAAAGCGCCCACCCCCGAAGCGTCCTCCGACATCCGACAGCGTTTCATCGACGGCACATCCACATCCGCATCCGTGGCGACTTCCGGTTGTGCAGCCGAAGTCCACCGGCGGACCGAATATGGGGTGGCCGCAGGGGGCGGCCCAAAAGGCGCCGCAGTCGCACCCCATCTTGTTGCCGCTCTTGTCCCTCTGGCCGCCCATGAAGCCTCTCTTCAAGAAGTCGTAGATGACTTTGTGCAGCTTGTCTTGGACGAGGCTCCTCAGGAAGACTCGGGTGCTGTGCAACGGAGGCGTCCAGTAGAAGCTGGACGAGAAGTCGTGGGCCGAGAAACGCCCCCTGGTGTCGAACAGGGCGGGCTCGGACACGGACTCGGGGGCCACGGGACGGTACCTGCGGACCCTCGACCTCCGACCCTTGACCGACCGTGGCACGAGGGCGTACTCCTCAGCGGGTCCGATGGCGTTCGGCATCGGGGAGGCTCTCAGAGGGCATCGTGCGAAGTGGTCATCTTTTCAAGCCACCTGTTGAAAGAGTTTAATGTCTGTGATATCGTCATGGAACCATGCATAAAATTACATCATATCATGTAAGGGGAGGTTGGAGGGGTGGGGGGAAGGTCTATTGTGGTTACAGTTTCTGGTAAACTAAAGATCCACATATGAAGAGAATAGGGAATTGTTTTATAGGACTTGCACTCATTTGCAGAACCAATATTTATTTATATTTTTTGGAATGAGCGATGGTTTGTTTTTTTCGAAATACAAGATTAAAATCTTCATGATGAGTTTCATGATTTAAAGATATCAAAAATGGCTGTCTATTGTGGAAGGATGATTTTTTTTGTATACGTTAAATTAATATGTTTAAATGGTGAAAGCCGGGGGTGAATTTTAAAACGGTTACTGAATATTTAAGGGTTTTATACCAATATCAGTATTTAATCTGAATATCTACAGTCGCCTGATGAAGATGAAAATAAATCATCGAAACGTTGCGATTTAAAGCAAACTTTTGGCTGTGTTTCCTGGTCTCTTTAATTGATATCAGTATTTAGATACTAATTATCAACATCTATCCACTAGTAACTGTACCGCAAACTAGCGGAAATGACGACATAATGCCGAATAATTTACATGCACTAACACTGTATTTATTAACGAGAATTAACGAGTATTATTACACGATAAAACAAATATAAAAAAAATATAATATTCATTGTGTATTTTCACTAATGCGACTTTTTTTAAAATAAACTTTCACTAACAGCCGGTTGCACTATTGTAGATTAAATGAAGGTTTAGCGAGCCTGGGGTTACTTATAATATAGGAATTTTTAACCCAAAATACAGCAGACATGGAGATAAGATGGCAATTCTGGGGAAATTTTCATTGCATTACAAACCTTAGCTGGGTTAAGGTTAACCCGAGGCTAACTGCTAACCTGTCGTGGACCGTGGTGCGATGCTTTTTCCTTCACTAACCAGAGGTTTACCTTGGGCTTTGCTTAACTTCAGTTGGTGCAACCGGGGCCCAAACTGATGACCAAATAGGCGACCTCCTTGCCCTTGGAAGACGTCGGTGTTAAAAGCCACAGAGCTTTCCCTCAAATAAACCACTTCCGCGGAAACACAAACCAGGCAACGAGATGCGACTCAATTTGATATTCATTAAACCGCATCGCCGTTTTTAAATCGACAGCTAAAGGAGGAATTTCGATTTCATTTGAGGAAGAAATCGAGGGCGACCTCGATCAGCCCCTGGGCAATTGCGAAACCATAGACGGAAGGATGGAGGAAAAGGCCAATATCTCAGTTATAATTACGAATATATAATTCACGTACAACTACGAAATACGACTTAACCGAATGTAGGATACGATTCAGAGGAGACGCAAACGAGGTTTCATCAGATTTTAAATAAAAATAATGAAAAGTTTAGTTTTGGAAAATACCTTCGATCAGCCGTCCGCATCCATTTCGCACCGCATCGACATTCGAGAACGGGGCGAATTCGAAACGCTCACCGGAACGAACGGGCGGCACGTGCCGGAAACGCGCAAGGTTGCCACGGCAACGGCGTCCCTCTCTACCGGAAGCGCGTGGCGCTGCTAGATGGAAAGAGTGTCGCATTTAGCGAGCCAAAAAAGCGACACTCCGATATGTTTTAGTTGCTAACGATTTATTCTGTCTGGTACGAATCGAAAATATCTAACAGATGCTCACTTATTTAATTAATTCATTTTATTTTGAAAATCCGGTTCATTCGATCCGATCCGGATTTCATCCGACCTAATTGCGCTACGTTTTGAATCATTTTTAATCGGGCATTTATTTGACGGATTTTCATTTATATTTACTTGATAGGCCTTATGAACTCTTGGCTAAGCATTCCACCACCAAAGCTACTTGGAAAAAAAAACGAGATGTAGTTAAAATATATAAATATATTTGTCAATAGATATTTAAAACCATCACATCGCCCAAATTCTCAACAAATTCGCCGTATTTCATGCATTTCAGTGAACTCACTATTACAGCTCATTTTTTTTGTATAGCTCAAGATCATAACTCGTATTTCGTAAATATTTTCATTTTTCTTCAAAATATTATTGTTACTGTTTCAGTTGTCAATATTTATTCATGTCTTTATTCATTTATTATGTAAAACTGTATAATTATCTATGTAAAAAATACCATAAGTGTTTTAAATAAATTCATAGTTGAGCCGTAAGGACCAAAGGCAACATGTTTATTTCCTAAAAGGAATACTTTTAATTTTGTTTTATGATTTTTCAATTATTCTGTAAACCCGGATTAAAGATGCCCGGTTTTTAATATTAAAAATGCAAATAAAATTATTACGTTTAAAAAAAACAAAGCTAAAGAATTCGGCGGCATTTATTCATAACGGAAAAATAGTCCTCAATAGATAATCCTTTAATAGCAAACGTTTTAATTTGCTTGTACAGGTACATCGCTGTCAAATTAAGGACAGGCTTTCACTGATATCTCGGTTTTCCGGACCGACCCCAAGGTGGACCGTGTCAGATTATCGGGTTAGGATTATCATTGGAGAGGTACGTTGTTAGGATGACGTAGCTTGTGCTATTTAAGGACCCCCTGTTTGAGACTAAACCTAAAACAAACCAAGACGAGACCCGCCTGCGAGGCTACAAATCGTCACACGTGCGTTCTGTTCCAACATGGCGGCCCACTGAACGAATTTCAAAGTGATTTTCGGCAGCCGAACAAAGGCATGGAGGGCAGCGGAAGGGAATCTTTGCCGACCGCAAAGGACTCAAATACGGTAGGTTGGCGTCTTTGAAAGCGTGGTCGACGTTTGCCCCGAAAACGGCGTTTCGCCGACGCCATCGGGTGAAGCTCAACCACACGTGTGTCACGCCGGCTATTCGGTGATAAGCGTTTATAGGCTTCTTGGTCTATGCTATTATTCTCTGGTGTATTGTTTACATCTAGCCGAGAGGATTATCATGGCCAAAATTAGCAAAATTGGTAGTTAAAAGCAAGGACGAAAACAAGCCTTGCTTAGCAGCGCTCGTCCCTTTCGCAAATCATGCATCATGCTCTATAAAACTGCTGTGTTTTGCATTTTGAGCAATTACATGGGACCTGGAAAGTCAGGGATGGTCAGGGTAAATAAGGTTTTTGCTAGAAAATCAGGGGAAAGCCAGGGAGAACCCTAATGAAAGTGCACGGCAGTCTAAAATGAACCGATTGAACGAACTTAATGAATGGCAAATGAGTGGCATAAAACACGTGTTATGTTCAAAATGTAGCCTAAAATTCACGATCATCAACTAGTTTTTGGCAAATGTCGAATATATAAATATCGTATTTAAACGTAGACAAAAATCCACGATTAATTAAATTTAAGAAAAATGTTCGTCCACGTTCTTAAATTGATGCGCAGCGTTAAAACAGCGGTCTAAAATTAACCGATTAAACGTACTTAACGAGCAGTTTTGGCAAAGGGGCCTGAATTTAATCCCATCGCATGCCCTACACTTGGCCCTGCCCTTCATTAGAACCAGTTTTTAAGTCAATTTTAAAGTTAATTGCTGAAGATGCGCAGATAAAAATCACCATCGTTCGAATCGTTTATAAATTCTAATTTTACCAGTTAAAATGCGATTGCCCAGAAATTGCCAGATATGCAAGAAATTGACCTTCCTGATTAATACATATCCACCTTAATGTAGTTGTTTGTTTTTGCCGCAGAATTCATTTCCAAAAAAGTCGGGGAAAATTTACTCGGTTGGTCAGGGAAAGTCAGAGATAGTCAATGAAAATTATTTTCTAATTAACGTAAAACTCCTTTTATAGAACTACGGCATCACGTGTCGTCGTTGCGATTGCATTTACGGTTTAACGGGTGCTTTGATTCATACGATTAATCGAGCATTAGTCCCGGTGTTTTAAAACCTGCTTACTTTTCATTTCAGGCCGGAGGCAAAAAGAAGAAGTGTTGTCCGGATTGCGCCAAGAAAGGAATCACGAGCCGCATCAGGCTGAAGAGAATAAATTTCGAAGACGCGATCTACATCTGCGATAACGAGGCAGTAAGTATGCTGAAAACATCATTAGAATTTGACAGATTTTAAAATAGATTTTTTAGTTTACCTTACCATTTTTCAATTTCACGTACAATCTTCAACTCTTGAAACTGACCATCGCCTTGCTTTTTTTTTCATTTCAGTGCCTGTTCCCCCTGACGTGCGATCCTTCTCAGCTGTTCGTAAGGCGAAAGGTCCGGAGCGATCTCGGCAACTGGAGAGGGAAGAAGAAAGGAGACGGCGTTGCGAAAGAGACGTCGCATACCGAAAATCCGGCCGACTCTGGCAATGCCGTCGCATCGGCCGCGCCAGCCTTCGATTTCGACCTGGACAACTTATTCCGCGAAGCCGCTGGCGTTACGGACGACTTTCAAGATTCCGGCGTTGCTGACCTGGCGGCCATGCTGGACGCCTTGGCGAGCGCGGACGCCGAAGGTTCTCCGAACGTCCAGCCGGATGCCCGAGTCGCAAATTTGGACTTCCTCGAGCGACCGGGTGAAGCCGCATCGGGCATCGATCTTCTGGAAAGTTCATCGACGACGTCAGCAAGCGTCGTTGCGGCCGCTCCAGATTCGACGGACGATGACTTCTCGGCCGTTCCTGACTGTGACTCTGTCGCGTGTCCAGCAATCGAAGGTTTGGCTCCAGAGACTTTCGTTTCAGAAATGCCGTCTGTTGATCACGATGACGCCGCGTCGGTCTTGACCGACTTCTCCTCTGATGTCTTCAAGCCGATCTTGACTGGAAATGCCAAATCATACCCGAAGAAGCAAAAAGATGGCGTTGTTTCGAGTAATCCGATGGACGTTGATGGCCCTATCGGTGTCCAATCCGATGCACTTGTGACGGGTGCCGAAGTTGCAATTTCGGACTTTCTCGGACGACCGAGAGAAGCTGTGCCAGACTTCGGAATGGAGACGAACTGCGGCCTTGTGGCGAGTTCAACGAGCAGTGAACCCATTCCACTCGTGGCTGCTTCGAATCTTGCAACTGACGATTTGGCTCCTGAAGTGCGGACTAATTCTAGTGGTGATCACGATGATTCTGCAACTGAGTTGAACAATACTTCTACGAATGTCACGACAGACCTGCGGAACGAAGACGATAGCGTTGCTTCCAGCGAGCAGATTGCTACGTCGCAACCCAGCAACCGAGACTTGTTGAAGATCGTAATGACTGACCACAGCTATACGACAGAGAGAACTCCGGAAACGTCTCCGAATGACGTAGGCCGTGGTTTTGTCACCACCGCATCGGTTGAGAGCGCCTACCCAAGTGCCGCCGAACGAACCGTGGTCGATAGTGCAAAATGCGATCAGTTGGCCGTAGACGAATCTACGGCATCGAGGAAGCTGTCTTTCACCGACTTCAGGCTTCGGAGGGATGTGGTACCACCTTCAACCACGCTTTCGGGTCTCGGCAACAAAACCCAAGTGGATAATCAGAAAAACAGCCCGCAGAAGTCTTTTAGCCAAAGTGTCGTTGCCTCGAACTCTGCATCGGCTGCGAGCGACTCCGCCAGCGCCGCCGGAGAAATCTCGGCCGACAATCGGTTGGCGGTGAAAGACTGTGCGGCATCGAAGAAGCTGACTTTCACCGACTTCAGGCTACGGAGGGATGCGGTGCCACCGTCAACCGCGCTTTCGGGTCTCGGCAACAAAACTCAAGTGGATAATCAGAAAACCAGCCCGCAGAGGTCTTCGAGCCGGAGCGCCGTTCCTCCTTCCCTGAATCCGTCCGTGAAGATCACGAGATGCACTATCGCCAACCAGCAGCAGGCGTCAAATCCTCCAGCAGCGGCCAAAGAACCCGCTTCGACGCCCCAGAAACCGGTCCAGGCGGCGAACTCGAGCAGCGCGAACCCGCAGGGAAAACAGACCGTCATGGTGTTCGCGATCAAAGGGGCAACCCCGCAGCCCAGCAACTTCCAGATGGTTTCCCTGAACGAGCAGCAGTTCGCTGCGATCCAGAAGCAGCTGGCTGCGCTCGGAGTGGCAGCCTCGAGCGGTCAAACGGCGACAAACTCCTTGGCGACCCAGTCTGCGAGGGTCCCGGCGAACAGTGCGGTCCGCGCGGCGTCGGCAGTGCCGCAAAATCGCTCGGTCCGAGGCGCGACCGGAAAAACCGCCGCAGTCGGCGCGGAACCGGCGATCGGGAGAACCGCGAAAAGAAGGCTTTCGACGGTCTCCGAATCACCGCAGCCTCGTGGCACGGGCAGAGTCTGCAAGAAGCCGAAAGTGACCGAATCCGTCTTCGCACCCTGCCTGGACATCTTCAGCTGCGTGGCTTCGCTGCATAAGCCGCAGCCCAAGAAGCCGAAGCAGCCCAGGAAGGCTCCGGTGAGGAAACCGAAGCCAAAGCGGGAAGCCGGAGCCGAGTGCGGAGAGACGAGGCCGCCCGAAGCCGCCATCTCGAGGGTGAGCCGCTGGCTCGAGAACCAGAAGACGTCCACGAAGCACTTCCCCGGGTATCAGCCCAAGTACAATCGGAGCGCAGTCGTCCGGGCAGGGAGCCTCAGCGAGGACAGCGGGATCCAGAGCCCGATGAGCGGCAGGTCGGAGGAGTCGTCCAGTTCGAGGCCGATACGATGAACGCCATCCTTGATTCTCCGGACCTCTTATCTTCAGGATTTTACAACAATCTGCAAAAATCCGTGATTTCTCTAAAGATTCGCAAGCCGCAGCAGCAATTTTGCTTGTCCAACCGAGGTGTCTGGAAAACCTGGAAATGTCGCGGAAATTTATTCTGTGTCTGGAAACCAACTGTCAAACCAAAAAAAAAAAAAAAAACTGAAGGGTGGCAAACAAGTCCTGAAAATCCTAAAAAAGTACTGCATGTAAACATTCTTTAAAAAGTCCTAAAAAACTGCTTACCAGTACCAACATTGAAACCGTTGTAAATGTTTCAAATTATTAATTGAATTTATTAAATGTAGATCAAAACTAATGTTTAATCTTGAATTATTGTATCAAACACAAAAATAAATACGGAATAAACTAATGCATCCTTAAAATATCACCTTTTGAAAAACAAAAAATCCTCAAATAGTCCTAAAATTTAATCTTAAAAAGTCCTGAATTTCAAATTTCGGAAATTGCTTGCCATCCTGATTATGTTCGTAGGGCATTATTTAGTCGCAGACCAAGTTACCGAGGCTGAAATCCTGTAGCGCTTAAGGGCTTAAGAATTGTATTTGTTCGTATCGATAAGAACGAGTTTGAAATCCACCTGGAAATTCCAGGGAAATTTTGCTACCGGATTTTGCCACGCGCAACCACCTGCGACTGGCACCGATCGCTGAAAATCGCTGTCAAAAATCACCTGTGATATTTTTCTTTTTTCCTTAAGATTTGCTTCGCGTGTACATTTTTCAATTCTCAATGAATTCGTGTATCTACGTTAAATAAATTACCTTTATATTACATTTGTGCACATTTTTCTTTTACATACAGAATACGCTACGAAGATATCACATCGCTTTCGTGCTGGAATGCTGTGCCGGCCATCTGTAAAGAAATGCATTTTGCGTGAATCGGATTCGTTGTACGATCAGTGAAATGAAACAATGATCTCCGCAACTCCGATACGATCCTAAATCTCGTACTACAACGGATGCAAGTTCGAGCAAACGAATGAATCTGAACGTTATTCCCTGTTTGCAGGCTTGTTTTTTTCAAAACGTCGTAAGTGCCATTTGTTGACGTTTCGACATTCGCGTTTTCCGGACGAATATAAAACTGCCGAATTCAAATTTCGACACCTCGTGATTATTCATCGATTCCTGGCACTCCTAGAAGCAATCTTCCAGGGTGGCAAACAAGTCTTTAAAGGTCCTAACTATTCTTTTAAAAAAAAGTCCTAAAACTGTTCAACAATTCAACGTTGAAACCGTTATAATTGTTTCTGATCATTACATGCATACATACATACATCGGTAAAAAAATGATTGATCAGAAACTTAATGTTAATCTTGCATTATTGTTATTAAACACAAAAATGAATGAGGATCCTAAAATTTTATCTAAAAAGTCTTAAAATAAATTTGAGATCTTGGAAATTATTCACCACCCTGATTTTCGAAACCACTCGAGTTTACTGAAAACATAAGTTTCTTTTAACTACTCGTTAGTCTTAAAATTGTAGAATAATAGAAATAACTGTACTTCTATTTGCAATATTCCAAAAATAATTATTTATTAATTCCTATTACTCCTAGAAGCTATTTTCCAGGGTGGCAAACAAGTCCTAAAAGGTCCTAAATATTCCTTAAAACTGCTCAACAATTCAACATTGAAACCGTCATAATTAGAAAATCAGCGTTTGCTTTTATAACTTTTTAAAAAAAATTTTGTAAGATAAGCAGTTTCGAAAATCAGGGTGGTAAATAATTTCCAAAGGTTTGAAATAAAGACAAAATTAGATTAAATTTTAGGACAAGGACTAGGATTTTTTTTTTCAAAATGTAATATTTTTAGGACGCATTATTTAAGCCCAGTTTTTTTGTGTTTCTCGAAAAATTTAATTTTTGGAACAATTTACGAGGTTTCGAAAAACAAAACAACTGTAAAAAAAATGCCCGTACGTGAATTTATAGAGCATCCACCCCTAAGACCGGAACTTGGCAGCGTTGGAGGTACGTGATTTAGGATCGGCCATCGGTTTCCGCAGACGTGAAATCCTCTCGGAGCGACGCGAAAGTTGGCCGCGGTTTCTCGGTTGCGCGGGATGCGGAAACCCGACCGATATTGATTTGGAATTGCTTGGAGGAACGGAACCTCCACCAACGGCTGGCACTCTTGCGGACTCTTACCGTACAGAGACGCGTTTCCGGTCACACGGGGTACCCCTTCCCCAGGATGTTCCTCTGCGCCATCCGGTACAAGGCGAGGAAGGTTCCGCGCAAGCTCGGATTCACGAAGAACTGCGTGGCCACGGACAGCTGTCCGGGCTGCGAGGACGTGTCGGAGACGCTCTCGCTGTCCTCGGTCCTCGAGCTGTTGCGCCCCAGCATGTACTTCGAGGACCGGCTCACGAATTCGGTGATCCTGTCCAGGTTCTTCTCTTCGGGCTGCGGCGAGAGGAAATTAGTTAAAAATTGACCCGCGGTCACTTACGAGGACATCGAGGACAGGTCGTTTTACGAGCTTCCACCAAAACCCGGAAGGGTCAGGGGAATTTTGATTCATTTTGTCCTAAGGTGGCTGCTGCCGGGGGTGGGCATTAATACCTTCAGATAGCTGGAGTCCGGGGCTTCCCTGGGCAGGAAGTAAACCAGAGTCGGATCCGCCGAGTGCCCCACGCAGTTCAGCTCCACCAGCGGAAACGCTTGCTGCTGCGTGTCCGAATCCACGCTCACCACGAACAGCACCTGTTGAAAAAAGACGGGAACAATTTCGTTGGATGGTGGACAAGGCTTGGAAGCATACGGTGGGAATAACCGCAGTAAACGCAAACATGCTATTAGTTCAATTTAAAAAAAAAAATCGGATGCGGTGTTTCTCCTTGGGGCAGCCGAGTAGGGTACTGAATTGAATTGAACCTCCGAGGGAGCGTACGTGAGTGCGGTCCTAAATTTCCAATAATCTCGCACTATGTGGATCTCGAGTTTACCAGAAAATTGTAACCGCAATCGAAACCACCCCTCCCCTCCTCATAACCACATACCAAACCCCCAACCCCCATCCTACCTGATGATGTAATTTACGTATGCTCCCCAATCAAGAAACATTGAGATACCTGGTAGAGGGGCGAATCTTTAAACGTAACCACCGAGGTGGTAGAAACTTTCATTCCAACCTGCTTACAGAACTCCGAGCACATTCGGATCCATACTACTGGTCATTTTTTTGCATGCTATTCGAAGTTGGAATGCTCTTGCAAAGGACATTTGTGCCTTAAGCTGCATGAAATCCTGTTTTACAATGATGTCATTGTACACCCCATTGAGGTGGCAATCACCGAATAATATCGGGTTGATGGATTACACCTCCCCCCCCCTATCGCATGGCATATCACTTGCTGCTAGTAGGATACTGTATTGAATTGAATTGAAATTGAACCTCTGGAGTGAGGAGGAGGACGGCAGCCGCGTACTGTCCCGATCCGTTGACGTGCGTGGCCTCGATGGCGAACACCTGGGCCTCCGCCGGACAGTCCGGCAGCATTTTCCACCTGTACTTGAGCACGCTGTTGGTGGCACTCGAAGGCTGCTCGAAGACTGGGGAGTATCGGCGCTTCAGCACCTTGGCCCAACCGACGCCATGAAGGATGCCTGGAAAAATATTTAAAAAAAGGCAAGATGGAAGAACTTCGACTAAACCAGGTTTTTGCAAACTATTATTCTGAGTGGGCCGGAAGGTCCACATTCGATATCGGTCGACATCAATGTCGAAGGCTTCCAGCAACCCCATGAAACATTACAAAAAATACTTTATAAAATAAAAAAACCGTAAAATGATGGCTTCGTAATCGCAGATTTTCAAGGCAATGACATTCTCGGACGTTTGGCGTTCTTGAACACCAGTCTTGTTCTAGAACGTTTTCGTTCTTTTTATTTCGGCGGCGCGTGCAAAACGTTCCACAGAAACGAACGAAAAATTTGCGTTCTGGATTCTAGAACTAATTTTTTTAGAATGTTTCCAAAAAATAAATAAATTTAATGAGTTTAAAGTATTGTGCGTAATCAAACATTTTTTAAACAATACCAAAAAACAACGACAACAAAACTTCCTACGAATTTGGGTCGTGACGCGAGGAAACGTGCGAAAAGGTGAGAGGTTTATATATATGTGTGGTGGTTTTTAATCGCTTACGACGTATTTCTAAACATACAATAATAAAAATATGGCTAATTGGGGGTGCCGCAATTTATCATTTTTGGTATAATTTTTGTTTCTGAAGATGTCACGGCGTTTTACTTTACCAAACCGGTGGTCTTCGGGTGCCAAACGTTTCAGAAACATCAAACTCGACGCCACGGACCCTCGGATGACGAAACCGAGTTCATCGGATTTCAGTGAAATCTCCAAATTCAAGTTGTTCCCCTCTAGTATGAAAGGGGCATCGTACCTTGTCCGGTCTGGGCCACGAACTCAGCCGCACCGCCGATGGGCTTTGTCACGATCCCGACCAGACCCTTGCCGACACCGGAGATGACGCTGGCGGCCGTGGCCGTGGGCGACGAGGTGACTTCGGGGTCGCCCTGGATGGACTGGAATGGATGATCAACGATTCCGGCAACGGCACCTAAGAGCAAAAACACAGAGAACTCAACTGATCAAACCATCCACAAACCAGAAATTAAATGAAAAAAAAAATTCGGCATGATGGTGGACACGTGGAGCACGGAACCACATCCTCATTTTAGTACTTATTGTCCGGTGATTTCAACCTTTTTTTTGGATAAAATTCAAAAGCGAAGGATTTTAAAAGCAGAACTTCTAGCTGATCCATTGATGATCAGGCTAAGTGGCGTCTGTAAAATAGACCGAAATGAAGGTTCGTGCTAAAATTTGCAAAACCTTTAACCATAGAAAAATCCTTAATTCATAAAAAAAATATCAGTTTCATCGCGGTTCTAGTAATTTCTGGAAAATTGCAAATTTTACGGGTTAAATGAATGAAATTATTGATATTCATGAACAATTCCTTAGCACTTAAAAATAGCTCCAGAAATCAAGAAACGAAGGATCGAGCTAAAATTTACACAAAATCCTTTCCCTGACTTCATGAAAATAATTTCTGCAAGAAAAACATGGATAAATTTTCCCCATCTTCTGATTTAGTTTATTTTTGTTTGTGTTTGTTTTGGCACTTACGACGTTACGGCCTGGCACCCTTCTAAACAACCTCGGACGTGGCCCAATCCGCAATTATGGAACTCCGTCCGGATCCATGCCATCAGACCCCATACTCACCCAGCAAGCTGATCCCAAGTCCGGTGAGGCCCTGGGCCAGCCCGTTGCTGATGCCACTCGGAGGGCACCTCCGCATCTCCTCGTTGCGCTCCAGGTGACCCTGGTCCAGGCTGAGCCGATCCATGTTGCGGGAGATGCTGGACGCCAGGTTGGTGAGGGAGACCAGCGTGCCGGACGAGATGTGCCGCAGGAGAGACGAGGAGCCCTGCGAGACGCCCACCACGAAGGCCCAGGGACCGTGCATCAGGCCCTGGTAGGGCAGCCGGAAGAAGTCGGACATGCCGGTGCTGATGGCGCGGGCGAAGCCACCCGGGTTGGCCAGGAGGTCCAAGGACCCCAAGACCCAGCCTTGGAAAAAAAAATAAAACAGATAAGGTCATCACCGCAGGGGTGATAGGTCATTCTTTCTCTTCCCTAACTTTCCCTGACCATTTTTTTCCCTCTTCATTGACTTTCCCTGACCAATTTTTCACTTCCATGACCATGTTTTCTCTTTGTTGACTTTCACTGACCAATTTTTTCGCTTCCATGACTTTCCCTGATCATTTTTTCTCTTCCCTTACTTTCACTGATCATTTTTTCTCTTCCCTGACTTTCCCTGACCATTTTTTCTCTTCCCTGACTTTCACTGACCAATTTTTTCTCTTCCCTGACTTTCACTGACCAATTTTTTCTCTTTCCCGACTTTCTCTGACCATTTTTCTCTTCCCTGACTTTTCCTGACCAATTTTTTCTCTTTCCTGACTTTCCCTGACCATTTTTTTCTCTTTCCTGACTTTCCCTGACCATTTTTTCTTCTCTTCCCTGACTTTACAGATCCGCAGCACGATCCCCGCATCGACCTCGCCCATCGGACCGGGACAAAACCCCGGATCAGTTAGTTACCTGCTCGGAAGAGGGCCCCGGACAGGTAGTGCATGGTGAGGTTGTGTCCCAGGCGGTACCACGTGGTTGTCAGGTTCTGCCGCTGGAAGGCGCTGAAGGCCAGCGGCGTGTGGTCCAGGGCTATGAAGATCTTGAGCGAGGCCCGGACGCTGAGCAGCAGGGACACGGGCTGGACGGTCAGCCGCTGGACCCTGAGCGGCTGCGCGAGGCTCCGGCACTCCAGCCGCACTTCTACGGGAACGCTCCGGTCCCTGCCCACGACGTCCTCCGGCCATTCCGCGGCCGCGCTCACCTGGCACCCCTGGAGCAGCTCAGCCAGCGCGTACAGCAGCGTGTCCTCTACGTAGGCCGCCAGGGGCCTAAGTGCCACGTCCACCTCCTGCGCGTGCCACGCGGGGGCGCCCTGCAGGACGGCGGTCACGCTGACCAGCGCCTCGCGCCGGGACCAGGCCGGCTCCGCGTCCGGCTCCGTCGGACCGGCCTCGGCTCCGATGAGCACCACGGGGAAGTCGTGGCCTCCAACGGCCTGCAGCTGGTTGTCCACCTGCAGGTCGCCCACGCACACCACCACCTCCTGCTTGCGGAACCGGAATGCCGCGGTGGAGGACGAGGATCCGGATCCGGCGTCCAGGAGCGGGCGCGTGGATGCGTGCGCGCGGTCCAGGCTCAGCCGCAGCACCTCCGCGTCGGGCGCCACCAGGGTCAGGCACAAGTGCTTCAGCCGCACGCCTGCGAGGGTGAAAAAAGAACGGATGTTTAGAAGGGTGCCAGGCCGTAACGTCGTAAGTGCCAAAAACAAAAAATAAACAAAACCAGACGATGGGAAAAGTCGAATACTTTCATGGCATTATTTTGACAATTCGAAGCGTTTGAAATGGTGCCAAACCAAAACGTATCAAGTGCCCGAAATACCCCTCAGGAGAGATGGAGTTTCACGGACAGCGCTATGTTTGATCATTCGAAGTGTTTAAAAGGTGCCAAACCATAACGTATCAAGTACCAGAAACACTGATAGCACTTTAAAACTAGATTTCGATCATTCAAAGCGTTCGAAGGTTGCCAAACCATAACGTGCCAAGTGACAAGAATGCTCCGTGCGCGGCAGAGGCGCCATTCCACGAGCAAAACCGGAGCTGAAACCATTCCAAGACAACAACTCATCGTTGGAAATGGTGAAATCGTTATCTGTACGATCAGTTTTCGGAATTATATTCGAAAAACGCTAAAATCAATATTGTCAATATTGTAAAATTTCAGGTTCCAATTCGAAATCGCCGGAGCTTTCCAGGTCAGCGGTCCCCCTGAACGTACATCGAGGACGCCTGGCACTTACGCCGTTTTGGTTTGGCATCCTTTCGTGTCACGGTTCTTGCAAGCGAAACAGAATTCAGAAAGACGGAGGAAAAAAGGCCCTCTCGTACCGCCGTAGAACAGGACGCGTCCTCCTGCTTCGGTGGCCGGCTTCGGTATCCGCGCGGTTGCTTTCGGCGAACACGCGGGACTCGGATCGGGAGACTCGCGGTCGCCCTGCTCCGCGGCCGATCTCGCGGGATGCTCCTCTTCGGCGTCTCCGCTCTTCAGGGAGCTCCTCCTGGCCTTCGCCTTCCGCCAGCCGGACGCGGCTCTCTCCGGGCTCAGCTTGGCCTTGATCCGGCTCCTGATCTCCTTGGCCGAGACCTCGATCCGGTTGACCGGATCCAGGAAGACGTGCACGGCCACGGCGCTCCTCTCCACGTGCACCTTGATGTCGCCGCAGTCGGGGATGTTGAGGAACTGGTCGGCCTGCGCGAACACGCCGATGCCGTCGCTCCAGAGGACCTCGTCCTCCGAGTCCGGCTTGGCCAGGTGCAGCCGGGGCAGCAGCTGCGGGTCGTAGATCTCAGGGAACTTCTCCGCGATCAGCGGGAACGTGTAGTAGCGGGACGCGTGTGCGGGCAGGACGGGGAGCTCGTCCACCAGTTCCGCTTCCTCCTGGACCGTCACTTCCGACCCTGATGGAAGAACAACCGAATCGTTAAGAAAGACTTTGCGGAAGCAGAAGGCTTTTGCGGCCATCTTAAAATTGCTGTGTGAAACCTGCAGGGTTCGTGCTAAAATTTACAAATTCACTTTCCCGACCACCCCTGACTTTCCCTGACCAACCGAGTAAATTTCCCTGACGGTTTTTCTCTTCCCTGACTTTTCATGACCGTTCTTCTCTTCCCTGACTTTCCAGGTTCGCATGAGCCCTGTGGTCTCACAAACCGTTCCCTGACCGTTTCTCTTCCCTGAATTTCCCTGACCCGTTTTTCTCTTCAATGACTTTCCAGGTCCGTACGAGCCTTGTGGTATCACGAACCGTTCCCTGACCCGTTTTTCTATTCCGACTTTCCCTGACTGTTTTTTTCTCTTCCCTGACTTTCCCTGACCGTTTTTCCTCTTCCCTGACTTTCCATGACCGTTTTTCCTCTTCCCTGACTTTCCATGACCGTTTTTCTCTTCCCTGACTTTCCAGGTCCCCGCGGCATAATCTAACCGTTCAGTTCGGCGGAGATCCCTTGGCCGTAGCAAAGCGAGAAGTCGCAGTTGTTGTGCAGCTTCAGGGAGGGCTTCCTGTCCTCCTTCAGGAACAGGAACGTCGATCCTCCGTGGCAGTGCGACGTCAACAGGAACGGACCGGAGTCGTCCGGAAGGATCCCCGGGCTTTGCTCGGCTTCGCGAGGATGCACGCAGACCATCGAATAGATGCAGTCGGACCCGGTACCGGATCCGGCACCCTTGGTCCTCAACCGGGCTGCCAGACTCCACTCGGAGTCCTTCTCCTGGTAGCGCAGCTTCACGTAGTGCAGCGCGTCGTCGTGGTCCTCCGCGGCGGCCGCGGCTCCGAAGGCGTCCCAGAACAAGACCGGAACGGGACGGGTGTCCTTCTCCAGGCCGAGGACCGAAAACTCTCCGGGCTTCGGAGCGATCTGCAGAAGAGACGGTGATCATTTCCATGCTCATTCAAAGAAACACCACAAGGGTGGTCAGTGGTCACCGGTTTCGTACCTTCGATCCGTCCTGCGGCACCGCGAACGCGGCCATCCCGAAGCAGCGGTCAGTCGCGTTGACCACCGTGTAGTGCGGCCGGACGGTGAAGATCCTGATCCCTTCCTTCTCTCGGGCGGAAATCGTCAAGTAGCAAACCTGGAAAAAAAATGACGTTTCGCTATAACGGCCTTTTTCGTTTTACGGCCGAAATAATGAAACCTTGCGTTTCGTTAGATATCCATCAGCGCGCACTCGCACGAGGTTTCGTTATAACGGCCTATTCTGGTATTTAAGGTTCGTGTTTCGTTTTACGGCCAACACTAATGAAACCTGGCGTTTTATTGGATATTTATGAGAGTGCATTAATATGGAGTGTCGCTATAACGGCCTTTTTCGTTTTACGGCCGAAATAATTAAACCTTGCCTTTCGTTAGATATCCATCAGCGCGCACTTGTATACAGTTTCCTTATAACGGCCTTTTCTGGTTTTACGTGCGTGTTTCGTTTTACGGCCAACACTAATGAAACCTGTTGTTTTCCAGGACAAATAAGTGAAAGTGTATCCGAGCAAACAGTGGGATACAGCATGATAATACATGTGCACTCTTACTTCGCTATACGGCCTTTTTACGTCCATGTTTCGTTTTACGGCTAAAATAATGAGACCTGGTGTTTTTTTAAAGGCAAACAAGTTAAAGCACATCCGAACAAACAGTGGGATACAGAACATGTGCACTCGAGCTTCGATATACGGCGTTTTTTACGGACTGCAGTGTCTTATTATACGGCCAAAATAACGAAACCTGGTATTGTTTTTTTTAAACAAAAATAAGGCGCATCCGATTTTTGCACTTAAGTCAAAAGAATCTCCAACGGCCATCGTCTTTTTTCACACCATTCACACCATCGTGCGAAATTTAAAACAAGTTTGCAATTAAAAACACGTTTCGCTATACGGCATTTCGCTCCACCTTTTCGGGAGCCCGACTAGGCCGTAAAGCGAGGCACTATTGCATTTCTACTTTGAATTATGAATTCAATTCGATTTTTCTTAAAACTGGGCTCGCAAAATATCAAACACGGATATCACCGTTCCTCCTACCCGAAACCTGTTCCCGTCGTCGATGCCGATCGTGCACAGCACGTGTCCGTTCCTGGACAGCACCCCGGTCACCTTCGGCCAGTAGCGGTTCAGCGACCAATCCTCGGACGAGAGTTCGATCGTGTTGGAATAATGGATCCGGCCGGAACAAGTGATGCCCAGCTTGAAAGTTCCCTTGAAAAACAAAACAACAACAATAAGCATCCTGTAGAAACGAAATTCTGGAAACGAAGTCGCGCGGATTGATTGCCGCGACCACGACCGTTACCTCGACTCTGGACAGAGCCACCACGGCGTCTTCGGGAATGGCCAGATCCTCCTTCTGGTGGAAAGCGATCTCGAGGCCTGTCTTGTTGATCAGGAGTCCCCAGGGTTTGACGTCCACCAGCAGCGACTGGCAGCCTGGCCATCGCTGCACCAAGGACACCTGCAACGACAAAAGTCCGGACTGCCATTAAACACCTTTTTCCGGTCCTCCGGATTGCCGAGTGGAACCGGTGGTCGGATCCGTGAAATGAGACGGTAGGCCTACCTCCAGCTCGATGTTCGGTTGGCAGACGCTGACCGGAACCGGGAGCTTCTTTTCGAGTCGGAAGTCGGACAGGGTGCGCTTCGGCAACGTTGCCACATCCCTGTAAGTTCGAAAATATATCAATTGTATATGAATTAATTTAAAAAATATACAACTATTATAGGAGAAAAAAAATCATGAATTTAAGGTAACGCACAGGAATACGTTGAGTTTTCGAGCAAATTTAATTTAATTTAAAATCATTATTAAATTATTTAAATTACTAAAATTAAAATTTAATTTAATTGAAGATTTTGCTTTCGGTATTTTTAATAAAGTAGAATCAGCCTTTTTTTTTTTTTAAATTCAATGAAAATTGATCGATCTTTTATACACACCTGCATCCAGAGTTTTTTTTAATAAATAATTAATAAATAATAAATTTAATTTTTTTAAACATAAATGATTAATTTTTTTTGTTCGTTTTCTTCAAAATAAAAATGAATTAATCAATATTCTATTCTATTAATCTATCTTCTATGTACACTTGTGTCTAATGTTTTTAAAAAAATTATGAGAATCAACAAACACCTGTTTATCTTCTGAAGCGAATGAAATTAATCAATATTTTATATACACCTGTGTCTAGTCATTTTTTTGTTTTCTAAAAATTAAATACGAATTAATCAATATTTTATTTGCACTCGTGCTTAATTTTTCTTTTAAATAGATAAGAATTAATCAATCTGTTATATTCACCTGCATGTAGTTTTAAAAAAAAAATTAGAAACGAATTAATCAATATTTTATATACAATTGTACAGTTTTTTTTAAATAAATAAGAACTTATCAATCTTTTATATGCAATTGTATCTAGTTTGTTTGTTTTTTAAATAAAAACGAATTAATCAATATTTTATATACAATTGTACGTAGTTTTTGTTGTTCTTGTTGGGATAGATAACTAAACAAGATCCTAAACCCCGTTTCAGAGAATCCCAAAACTGGCCACCACTCCCGGTAACTCCGCGGAGTCCTAACCTAACCTAACCTCACTAACCTTTCCAATTCTTCGCTATCGTACGGCCAAAGGTAGGGCAAAACGGAAGTGCAGCCCTCGCAGAACTCGTCAACGTCGACCGTGCCGACGGGCGTCTGTTTGGTCGCCTGGAGGATCATCGAGGGCGAGAGTGGCAGAGGAGGGCTGGACACATCGAGACCGGGTCTGAAAAAACGGCCGGGGGTTAGTGCTTGAAATCCCCTGACATTTCCAGGACCGCACGAACCCCCCTAAGTAACTCACGCGAGGCGGAAGCTGAGCTGATGGGTGAGATCCGTGTCGCCCGGACAGCAGATCTGGTGTTCCTGTCCGTTGCCCTCCACCTCGATGCTGCTCGTCAGACCCAGAGCCGGAGTCGTGATTTCCAGACGCAGCGGCAGCGGAAGGTGGGTGCGGACCACGTAGAGCGGAGCGAACAGCACCTAAAATTAAATTGGGCAACCAGGTTCAGCACAGGGGTTCCATCTTCCGAATACCAGAAGTCTGAACCAGGCAGTCGGGGTTTCCTACCAATTTACGGAGGCCGGAGCCGCAAGGCTGGGTGAACACGTGGCACCAGAAGCTGTTCAGAGGACTCGAGTCCGCCCCGGGCAACTGGAGAGAACAAAAAAGCACAAAGCGAGGTTTTAGGAATGGAAATTCAATTCGATTCAACACCATACCCTACTGGGGGTGGGTCGATCCATCATCAACCCGTGTCACTATTATTTTTTCAAAAATTATTACTCAACTTGATGGACACCGTCATCAATTGTCAAACTGAATATCAGTGTAGAATCATACCGGTATTAATAGGGTTATACTGATGTCAGTATAAAATCATACTTAGGATATGCGTTTTCTCTCTCCAAATCGATAAACTGATCATATACTGATATTAGTAAAAAATCTAGTGACATCAATAACCATGCTGATATTAGTAGAGTTCCAAAAACTACTGTAATACTGATACCACTAAGCATCCTGATATCAGCAGTCCCAAAACCAGTATGAATATACATGTATAGTGATATCACTAAGGTTATACTGATGTCAGTATAGAATCATACTGATATCAGCAGTCCCTAAAACCAGTATGAACATGTATAGTGATATCAGTATAGAATTATGCTGATATCACTAAGGTTATACTGATGTCAGTATAGAATCATACCTGTGATTTCGGTAACGTGCGTACACCGGTGCATATATCATGCGGCAGTTATTCCTAAATATTTAAAAAAAAATGGGTGAGGGAGGGAGGGGGGGAGCGGGCCCCCCAAAACCACCTTGATCAAAGTCCCGTTGTTTGAGGCCGTTTCGTCCACGTGGATTCCTCTTGACCAATGGCCGTTCTCGGTGCCCGCGAGCTTCACCTGCAAGAACCACCCGTCCTCGTGTTGGACGACGAAGGACGGGGCGCACGACATCGGAGCCACGCGGGTCGAGAGCTCTCGCGGTTCATTGTTTTCCGGATGCGGTTTCGAGCACTTGACTCGGACCTCGAGCTGCTGGTCGAGGCGGCTGGCGATGGTCAGTTGGCCGAAGATGGTGATCTGGAAAACGAACGTTCGTTTAGTAGTAATGGCTGCGCGCACGCTACTTATTTTTATTATTAATATTAAGTAAAACTAATTCAACGCTACTTATTAATATCATTATCAACATTACGTAACTAATCTAACGTTAATTATTATTATTATCAGCAATACATAACTAAATAAACTTGAATTATTTTTATTGTCAATAACTAAATTGACGCTACTTATTTTTATTATCAATGTTAAATGAACTAATTTAACGTTATTTATTTTTATTATCAATCTTAAATAAACTAATTTAACGTTAATTATTACTATTATTAATGTAACTAATTTAACGTTAATTGTTCTTATTATTAACATTACACAACTAAATAAACTTGAATTATTTTTATTATCAACTTAAAATTGACTAATTTAACGTTAATTATTATTATTATCAATATTAAGTAACTAATTTAACCGGAATTATTTTTTATAATCAACATTAAATAAACTTATTTAAAGTTAATCATTATTTTTATCAATATTAAGTAAATGATTTAACGGTAATAATTTTTATTATCACTACTAAGGGCCGGTTGCACCAACAAACGTCAAGCAAAACCCAACGTAAACCTCCGGTTAACCGAGGACAAGCATTGCACCGCAGCAGGTTATCAGTTAACCGCGGGTTAACGTTAACCCAGCCAATAGGCAGGGTTAACCTAAGGTTTGTAAAACAATGCAATTTTCCCAGAATTCCTAGCTCTTCGACAATGTTCATTATACCCAGGGTTAAAAATCTCTACAGTGAAAGGGTGCAACCGAAACCTATCAACCCTTCGGTTAACTCGCGGTCGTGGTTAACCCCGGAATATCCAACCTTCCATTTAACCCGCAATGGTGCAACCGGCTATTACTTGGGCTCGTTACGAGACTCGGCATACCTGGTTCTGCGCGTTGTTCAGCCGATCGATCCTAACCACGAGCGTGGCCTTCTGAGTCTTGTTCTCCACCACGCGTACCTGGACGCCCACCTTGTCGATGCTGAACGGATCGCACCACTTCCACTTCATTCCTTCGACGCAGACGTGGAGGACCTAAGCGCGGAACGGAACGGACGCTAGCGTGAGAGACACCGGAAAGACGCAACGGCCTGGAGAATCCGGATTTTAGAAACCGAGTGACCGTTGCGAGCTGACCTGTTTCGATTTGTGGGTCCTCCAGCTGTACGCGTGAGCCTGGTTCTTCTGGATGGCTATGCTTTCGTCGGTGTCCACCTGTGTTGGATGAGAGACGATAGAGTGCATTGGAATTTTAAAAATTCCCCGACATTTACATCGAAATTTCCAAAATTCCCCAACATTTACATCGAAATTTCAAAAAATCCCTGTCATTTACATTGAAATTTTCAAAATCTCCCAACATTTACATTAAAATTTAAAAACATCACTGACATTTGCATTGAAATTTCCAAAAAATCCCTGACATTTGCATTGAAATTTCATAAATCCCAGACATTTACATTGAAATTTCCAAAAAAAAATCCCTGACATTGAAATTTCATAAATCCCTGACATTTGCACTGAAATTTCCAAAAATGCCCAACATTTACATGGAAATTTAAAAAAATTCCTCAACATTTACATGGACATTTAAAAAATTCCTCGACATTTACATAGAAATTTCAAAAATTCCACAACATTTACATCGAAATTTCCAAAATTCCCGAACATTTACATTCAAATTTTAAGAAATCCCCGACATTTACATAGACATTTCAAAAATCCCCTGACATTTACATAAAAATTTCAAAAATTCTTCCAACATTTACATAGAAATTTCAAAAATTCTTCCAACATTTGCATAGAAATTCCAAAATTTCCTCAAAATTCACACTGACATTTACACTCCCGATTACACTGACCTGTCCGAATCGCAGAGTTTCTTGCGTGCCGTTGCAGATCACGTACGAGTTCATCAGATAGCAGTTCCTGCTTTCTTCCGGCTGACCAAAAAACAAAAAGAAATCAGAAATCGCCGAAGAGAACGAGCATGATCAAGATGATGTCGAGGTGGGCCGGTTACCTCGTTCCATGCCTTGAATCCCAGGGCGAGAGTGTGGACGCTCGACTGACCCAGACGCAAGTGCAAACGTCCAACGTCCACGGTGGTCTCGGCTACCAGAGGCTGAAATAGTGGGAAACGGAATTCAAGTATTATTTCTAATCCAGTTTTTCAAAATTTCAAAAAATTAAAAATTTTGAGGCTAAAATCACGAATTTCAAACCCAAATTTGCATAAAATTAGGGAATTTCTCAGAATTTCTTGTTTGCATTAAATTGCGAGGTCGAAATACGGCGTTGCTTTTCTAAAATTGCAAATATTTACAAAATGTTGATGCTAAAATCACGAATTTCAAACCCAAATTTGCAGAAATTTCGACCGCGGCGTTGCTTTTAATTTGGAAATTTCTCAGAATTTCTTTTTTGCGTTAAATTGCGAGGTCGAAATCCCGTATTCGTAACCGAATTTTTTCCCCAAAATGAATTATTAAAGTATTATTTCTAATCCAGTTTTTCGAAATTTTTGCCTACGGCGTTGCGTCGATTACCTTGTCTTCAGCTTGCGTCACCGAAATCTGACCGTTGACCGACACAGGCTCCATCAGGGATTGCAGGACGAGGAATTTGAAGTCCAGAAGCTCGGCCAGCAAAACGCTCTCCAACTAATAAAAATAAACAATTTCAAAAAAAAACATTCGACGTTCGAAACTTCCACGATTGATCAATTCGCAGAATGATAATCACCTCCAGCTTGCAAGATTTGTTCCAGTGCCGTCCTCGCACCGACGTGTTTTCCAGGCTCAGCGACAGGAACTCCTGGTACTCCGGTCCGGAGGCATCCAATTCGTAAGGCATCAAGCTGGGGATGAAGCCTGGACCGGAAAGAAATTCACCGTATTTTAGAAATTTTTAGGATTTCTTTCATCACGTATGTCTTTTTTTTTTCACAATAAGACAATTAATGCAAGATTTCAGGGAACTTTTTAGAAAATCGTGGCCAGAAATAATAGATTTACTTTCTTTAAATTTTTTTTATAAATCTTATTTTAAGCGTATTTCAGGAATTTTTAGGATTTTTAAGTATTTTTCTTTCATCACATAGGTCTTTTTTCCCCATAAGACAATTAATGCGAGATTTCGGGGAACTTTTTAGAAAATCGTGGTCAGAACTAACACATTTACTTTTTTTTATTTTTTTATAAATCTTATTTTAACGATATTTTGTTAAATTATAGGCAAATATTGGATATTTTGCTAAAATATAGGAAAATGTAAGATATTTTGCTAAATTATTAGAAATGTAGGATATTTTGTTAAATTATAGGAAAACATTGGATATTTTGCTAAAATATAGGAAAACATTAGATATTTTGCTAAAATATAGGAAACGTAGGATATTTTGCTAAATATAGGAAAATTAAGATATTTTGCTGAATTTTTAGAAATGTAAGATATTTTGCTAAATTATAGGAAATGCAGGACATTTTCCTAAAATGTAAGAACATCTAGGATATTTTGCGAGGATCACGGACTTTCTGGATAAACCGATCGAACGAAACACCGTACCTCCGGATGTCGGAGACCTCCGCGGGAAGTAGTTGCTCAGCGTGACTTTCACCAGTTCCAAGTCCACCAGGAACTCGAAGCACGGAACGAACAGGGCGTCGAAGCACGAGTCCACCCTCATGCAGGCGGCCAGGGCCAAGGGCGACACCAGCCCACGGTGAAGAGGAGGATTTCCGTACCTATCATGCCAAAAGTGATCAAGAGCTCAAGCGTTATCAATCTTAAAAGTGAGGGTCATCGCCTACGCGTCGTCCGGCTCCATGTAATCCATGACCACCCTCCAGGTGTTCGAGATCACCAGATCCTT
Source organism: Rossiulus vilnensis (assembly GCA_034700785.1). NCBI lineage: Eukaryota > Metazoa > Arthropoda > Diplopoda > Julida > Julidae > Rossiulus > Rossiulus vilnensis. Next base: position 4,507 of record JAQIXS010000938.1, on the reverse strand, counting down.
GCACGACTCCGCGTCTCCGGGCGGCAGGTCGAGGACGCGGTGCTCCGTTTCGGACAGGTGGAAGACGCGGTACGTCACGAAGCACGCGTGGAGGACGTCCCAGAACTGGAGGGCGCACTGCACCTACGGGACAAACGTAACGAGTCACAAAACCTGGATTCTGGATTCTCCCTGACTTTCCAAGTCAGCTCAAACCCTGTTTCGAAATTCTTTCGAGAAAAGGGACACCGTCTGGGTGCCCCTTTCAAGAACGCATACTTCCGTTTTCTCGTCGTCCCAGTTGGCGTTCGCGGTTTCGCTGGCCGCGCGGAACGGCACCGGATGGATCTCCGTGCGGATCAGCGCTCGCGGCTGTGGGTAGCGCCATGTCATGCTGGCCGGATGACCGCCGTGCTCCTTGCAGAACACGATTTCGTTGGTGCAGGGCATCAGGCCCACGTCGTCTGGAGCGAGAGAACGCGGAGGAAAGACAATTCAACAAACAGGAAATGTAAAGAAATTGGAAAAAAAATGGCAATAATTTCGGAGAAGTGGCAAAGAAATTTTGGGAAAAATTACAGGACATTTTTGGAAAATATGATAACATTGTTTTTTAAAAATTGGCAATAATTTTGAAAAGAAACAGGAAAAATGACAAGGAATTTTAGAAAAAAATACTGGTATTTTTGGAAAAAAAGCATAAGATTTTTTTAAATTGGCAATAATTTGGAAAATAGGAAAAATGGTAAGAATTTACAAAAAAAAATTACAGGGAATTTTTGGAAAAACTATAAGAATTTCTTTAAAATTGCAATAATTTTGAAAAGAAATAGGAAAAATGGTAGTAATTTTGGAGAAATGGCACAAGATTACAGGGAATTCTTGGAAAAAATCTTAAGAATTTATTTAAAATTTGCAATAATTTATAAAAGATTACGGAAAAAATGGCGATAATTTTGGAATTTTTTTAAATTGCAATAATTTCGATAAGAAACAGGAAAAACGGCAATACTTTTGGGGAAATAGCAAAGAATTCTAGAAAAATTACAGGTATTTTGGAAAAACCATAATAATTTTTTTTTTAAAATTAGCAATAATTTGTAAAAGATTTCTGGAAAAATGGCAATAATTTTGGAAAAAAAACAACAGAAATTACCGGCATCCTGTGTGTACTGAAACACTCCGATTCGCAGGTCGTCCTGCCACACCTGCTGCTCGGCAGAGGCCCACTTTCCGGACGCGAACGGAAGCCTGCCGAAGGAGGGCGAAGAAGTCCCGTCGCGATCCGCTCCGGCCTCCTCTGTCTTCCGGTCGTCGCCGAAGCGATCGCGGACGTGATCGGCGACCGCTTTGAGGCACCTCAGGTGCTCCTGGTCGACGCCGATCGGCACCATGTCCAGGTGGAGCTTGACCGTGGTCTGAGGAATCGGGTGCCACGTGCTCCAGTCCTCCCAAACCGAGGTTCCCTTCGCCGCCAGCGAGAAGGGACCCAAGAGCGTCCGGGTCCGGTCCCCGTAGCGCGTCTTCAGGAGACAGCCTCCGAAGAAGAGCTCCACGCAGGCCTCCTTCAGCAATTCTGGAAGCAAACGCCGGGAGATTATTTCACTGGGTAAGACGTTCCGTGAATCCGGGTCCCATCTGATGTCCTCACCTTCCTGACCGCTCCGGAACAGAAAACTGCCCGAAGCCCGGCTGGAGCAGACCTGGACCTGCGCGTTTCGGGGCGCCGATTCAGTGTCGAAGGCGAAGACCATCTGCTGCGCTTGGTACGACATTCGCTTGATCCTGGCCAGGGTGCGGCGCCACCGCTCCGTGACTTCCTCCATCGAGACTCCTTGGGGTTTCGGCTCTTCGGCCGCGGTCCCGTGGCCGGAGGTCTGGTCCTCGCGGGACTTTCCCCGCCGGAAGATGCTGGCGAAGCTCCTGGAGCAGCTCGCAATCTCCTCGTACTTGGCGATGCTCAGGTTCATCCTCAGAGGCCTCTCCAGCTTCAGATTCAGCGCTGATGACGAGATACGACATTTAAAATAAAAAAATATCCAAAAAATTAAGAAAATGGTATAAAATTAGGAAAAGATTGGTTTGTGACATTACGTTTCAACGTACTTCGATCTGTTGTTTTAAACTGTGAGATCCAGGGTGGCAAACGATATCCAAGATACGAAATTCAGGACAATGTCATTTGGAAATTTTTTATTTATTTTTTGGTACTTTTTAGGACATTTATTACCATTTTTTTTGGGACTTTCAGGATTTATTTTAGTACTTTTAATGTCTATTTTGTTCAGGACATCCAGGACTTTTTTTTAGTAGTTTTTAGGACATTTAAAACGTTTGCTTTTTAGTACCTTTTTAGGATATTTAGGACTTTTTTTATTTTTTTAATTCTTTGCTAGAACAGTTATTACCAATTTTTAGTGCGTTTTTAGGACATTTAGGACTTTTTCAGTACTTTTTATGACATTCAGGATTAAATTTTTAATTTACGCATAACACTCACTCGGTTTCGTCATGAAGTCCATGAGGGTCAGAGTGTACAGGGCAGGTGGAATTCCGGTCTTGAGGTCGGGATCTCCGGGCAAAGTTTCGAACCAAAACACGTCGTAATTTTCCGGTTTCAACAACGGAAATCCGTCTGATTAATTAAGATCAATTAAAATTAAGTTATTCCACGGATTGATCAACGGAAGGAAATCACACCATCACCCCTCTTCGATTTAATGACTTACGCGAAATCGATTTCTTGCTGGAAGATCCCTTCAGATTGATGTCGAAACAGGAAAGTTCCAGCTTCTGGCAACTGGGACTGCACTTCAAGAAGGTGTAAGGTTGCGATATCAGCAAATAAAACAGAGGAATTATGTGGTGGTCGTTAGGGCGGCTGGAGTCGGCGTTTTCGTCGGATGAGCCATCGTCCAGAGATTCCTCCGAACCCTCGTATCTGTAAACGCGAACGTTTGAGGACCCGTAATATTTCTGTACCATTTTTCCGAAATTATTATCATTTCTCTACAATTTAACCGAAATTATTATCATTTCCCTGCAATTTTTCCAAAATTATTATCATTTCTCTGCAATTTTACCTTGTCTTTCGTCCTTTTCTTACCCTGCCAATTCCGTGATGAGCTCCAGCTCTTTGGAGGACAGCTGCCTGCCCCTGCTCCTGACGATTCGAGCCGGACTTCCCTCCGTCGACGTGGACACGTCTTCCACCCTCACGTCCAGCACGCTTCGCTTCCTCGGAGCCGGCCTCGCGGCGGAGCCGATCACGGATCCACTCTGCGCACGTTCCCTCAACGACGGATTCAGACTTTTGGCCAGCGCCCCCAATTTGGGCTGCTTGAGGCGCCGCGGAACCTCCTCCACGTTGTACACTGATACGGTTATGCGACCAGCGGTCAGCAGGACGTCGAACGGCGCGTAGTCCGCGCGCATTGGGGTTTCTTTCGTGGGAGCGCTACGGGGCTTGGTCAGCGGAAAGATCGGGTTCGCGGTCAAGCGTTTGGCGCTGTTGCCGCTGGCCAGCAAAGCCCCCAGAGTGGAGGCCCCGCTGTCGATTCCGGAGTCTCGGGCCTCTTTGATTCCGGCTTTGCGGCCCTCCTTGCGCTTCCTGGAGGGCGTCGTCGACGTCCGGGGAGGAGGCGGTGAAGGAGCCGCGGACGAATCCCCCTTCTGCGGATCCGATCCCCTGCCGTATCTCAGCAGTTCCAGATCCGCCCTCAGCTGCTCTACGAGGAGGGTCACCTGGTGTAGGCCGATAAAGAACTCGATGTCGGTGGTGGCGTTGACCTCCAGCGAATGACCGGCAACCAAGACGTCCTAAACGAGCATGGAATGCGAAAAGTGGAAGACGTTAAAATAAATTTCCCGGACTTTTCCCCCGGTTTAACAGTTTTAATTTTCCCCTGACCCGTAAGGCTTCCCTCAGGATTAATAATACATGAGGACTACTGATATCATTATGCTTGGTGATATCAACATTATATGTACTTGTTTTTGTAACTACTGGTATCAGTATGCTGAGATATCATTATTATAGTGTTTTTCTACTTCTGATATTGGTATGCTTGGATATCACTACTATACTGGTTTTTGGGACTACTGATATAGGTATGCCTGGTAATATCACTGTGGAGGGAATTGGAAAGGGGGGCAGTGGCGCACCTCTAGGGGGAGGCACCGGGGCACGTGTCTGGATTTTTCAAAGAATGTAAAATTTGAATTTAGAATTGCTTGCATCGGTTGCTCTTTCAGTTTCAAACAGCAGATTTCGTGAAACCTACGTGCGTAACAATAGTTGAGGAGTATTTTTATGGTCGTAAAGACGACCAGAAAACGTCTTCTAGGACGCCTGTGCGACGTCTTTTCACAGGGACATTAGGAACAGTTTACGACGTCGTATTTTGTGGAAAAAATATGACGTCTTCAGAGCGTTTCGTGCTACCTAGGTCGTTGACAAAATTGAAAAAATTCCCCTGAACCCTGCTTATAAAAAGTGGGGGGGGGGGGGGGGGGGGGCCCCACCCAG
>JAQIXS010000937.1:0-36290 GCA_034700785.1 Rossiulus vilnensis | reverse complement strand
ATAACTCGAAATTCGGATAAGTCGAATATTTTTGGGGGTCCCCTGCGACTTCGAGTTATCGAGCTTTCACTGTACTTGTAATCATTTTGCTAATTAATATTAGAAATAACAGCTTGGCTCTAGAGTACACTCTGATAATAGAAATGTCGCTGTACTTATCACTAGTAAACGTGAGAAACACTAGTAATTATGTATTTTACGTAATTATCTGCTTGAGCATTCAATTGGCTTTTCATTTTATGTCATGGTCCGCATCTTTGTCATCTCAAAAGCGTATGACAAGCAGTATTCAGTACAGACGTATAAGCCTATCCATTACTCATAATTGCCAGCTCCCAACGTAAATACCCCTTTTAAATCTCATAGTTATTTTTGTTTAGTAATAGGTTGTTGTTGTTTTCGATATCGTGACGCCAGTTTTCCACCCTTTTGTATTAAACGGGTTTTCTCGGTAGTGCTCAAAGGCTAAAACCATTCATCACATGAGCTCCCTAAACCTGTTTCCCCCCGATTAAATTTGGTGTTAATGTCCTGTGATTGACCAGCTCATGTTCTCCAATGCAGAGTTTAAAAATGCTAAGAAAATTTGATTTCATCATAAACAACAGTAGAGCATTTAAAATAATAAACTTGACACAAAATGTCACGATATGAAATGAGTTATTGCGTGCGGCATAATGTCTTGGAATTTATGGAATAGTGAAATTGAGAATAAGATACAAAGTCGTAGATTTCTTTGAATCCAAGCTGACACAATTTAGAACTCTTTAAAATTCTGCAGTTGTTCAAATTATATACATGTATTCAGTAAATAAAACGTTATTTTCCTTCATAAGTAGGCTAAATGTTACGTAACTTTGACGTAAGCTTAATAAATGTCTGATAATTATTGTGTATGAAAAATATAGCTTATACACACACGTAATTTAAAATCAACAAATGCTCAAAGGATAATTTAAACTTCTGCCTACCGTCATTTGTTGAAGATGTTGAGTATCAAGAATGTGAGCACTAGCCGTCAGATTTTCCGCAGCGGCAAACCCTTAAATCAGATTAAATTCAAGGTTTAAAAGATAAATAATAAATGCAATTCATAATGCGACGTACCTGATCTGATAATTCCTTTCGTTAAAGCCTGGGCCATGCGACCGGCCCCTAAAAATCCAATAAACATGTTCAAAACCTGTATGTCAAACGAATATGATTTTCTAAAGTATATAGTTTCAATCCAGCTTCACTCCCGTCTTTCTGCACTTTCCTCTGACCAGATCATAACAGGCTCTGATCTGAAGGGCTCTGACTGAAGTGCACCGAAGTTGCTTATGGTCCAGTCCATTAGATGACCTCTACAGATAACAATTACGGTGTTGGCTTTTTCAATGGCAACGACCAGCGGTTAAGAGGGATAGCGAAAGGACTGTAATTACATTTCTCAGCTTTTAAAAGCATGTAAAATCCAGCATTTAAGAAAATTTTGTGGGCAATTTGGGACTTGGGTAAGTTAGAAGGTGTAATGTGAAATGGAGCAAAAAGTTTAAAAAGAATTTATCTCATTACAATTTATTTTTAAAAAATTCGGCTTCTTCAGTTTTCGCGAAAAACAAAAACTTATAAAGGCCTCCACGAAATTGAATGTTAACTCCGAAATATGTACTTTCTGTTAGCGAAATATTAACATAGTCATAGTTCAGTTTTTTGTTTTTTTTTTGCGCTGAAGTTCAATTGCAACAAAATTCGATTGCCAAATTAGCAAATAAAGCCTACATCAAAAACTTCCAACTCTCTGTATTTTACTGCAAGAGAATAATTTGGAAAATGAAATATACCGTATATATCTATGTACAGCAAATTCTGCTGTCACCGTTAAGTTGTATTCCCGATTAATATTTCCATATTTTTATATATCTAATTCCATATTGTCCAGATATTTTAGCTGCAATTTATAGTGCTATAAATGTAGAAAATAATCACTTAGCGTTAGAAGTTCCAATACCTTTTATCTTTGCATTACGTTTTTCTTTTTTGGCAACAATTATAATAATGAGTTTTACCTACATGTATAGCCTGGCTTTAATCGTTTGAACTCGCATTTAAATTATATTTTGATTATAGGCCTACAGTACATTTGTTGACGTTGGTGACCTTAATACTTAGTGGTCATAGTACTGTGGAAACGCTGTCAAATTGACAATGTGAACTTTTCCAAAAATGTTATTGGTTGATCGATGATACAGGCCTACCGTATCAATTACTGGTCTTCAAAGTACATCGATCCAAACTTGATTCACGCAACTGGCAAAACATTTACTTGATTCATACAGTGTGTCGCAAAAAACAAATCGAGTCACCAGTCTAAATTAGCACTTTTTAACATGTTTTGAGCTCATGGCACACTGAACGAGAGTGGGTTGGATTGATCAATAAGCATTATAAGCACGTACAGTAGGCCCAGAAAGAAAGGGGACCTTTAGCTAAAAATATTCCTCAGTATTCCTAAACTCTGTCGAATTTACCCTTGATCCTTTCCTGGGGCAAATATGTCAAATAATCAAGTCAGTGTCAATTTTAAACTCATGTTGATGTCAGTGATTGACGGATGACTAACCTGCTCATAGGAAAAATACATGCAGGTCTAATCAGGGCATGAGTGTGAAGGGGCAGCTGCGTACACTTGCCCGGTCTGTGGGTCTTAATCTGACTTACGCTAGTAATTTTTACTACAACTCATTATTTGTGATCCAGTTTTTGTAGAAATTTTGCCTATGGCATGCCCTCGATAAACAGAATTTCTAAACAAAGTTTGTAAAGAAAAGTAAGCCAAATCTATAAGCATGATGGAAGATCAGCTTTTTAAAATAATTAGCATAAGACGTTCTATTAATAATATTGTATAAACGTTCTGCTGATCTGCAGCTTAGGGTTGTCCGGCTAATATTTAAAAATTGCCCTCAAGATGTTAAAGAGATTAGATATATCATTAGTCCGACCACTTCTCGAGTTTGGAATCCTTACAAAGAGGGTCGGAGAGTGGAAAGTAGTTTCGTCAATGGAAAATTCCAGCGTGACGAAACCGTTATTTGATAGTTTTCAGTGGGACACATTTGATTGAGGTCATGACTGGAGAATCCAAGCATGGATCATTAATGCTGATTTATTTTTTTAAATTTAGAAATAGAGATAATGATGAGAAAGTGCAGTTTTGTTAAATTTCTTACATACAGAAGGTCAATTTGGGTAAACGTTTGTAAACAATTGCATAGTTTTATGACGGTAAATGATGAATGCGAATCAGAACTTAAGGATAGGTATTATCAGATGTTTCAAACATTATCATCAAACAAAATCGTAGCAAATTCAAAAGTTTTTTTTCGATTTTGCAGTCAACCACTAACATGTACGTTTTTAACGTTTAATACTATCTGCAATGTTAAAAACATTTGTTGATACTACCGCTTTAATAAATTGTAATGGCTGCACAATTTCTCTACCATGCAGAATATTATACTAGTATTAGCCAAGAAATTGATAGTAAAAAAAAATTATTTTATTTGTGTATAAATCAACAAATAATGCAAAAATTCAAAATCAACCTGTAAGCAACTTTTCTCCTGCTGTTTTGAACATATACCATTTATAAAAGTAAAACTTTAAAACCAGATACATATCAGTTTCCTGGAAGGTAAATTTACTGTTTCAATACACAAGATGCAAATAATGATGTAACAATGTTGTCATAAATGCTGCATTTCTTTGTATTCTTCAGTTATAAAGTTAAAAACTACAAAACTATCTGATGTACCGATACTTGCCAGGGAACTGATATTAAAAATTCCTCTTGCATATAAATCAACAAATAAAGCAATAATCAAATATTAGCTTCATTTAAAAACAGGTAATTTCCGTTTCCTAGAATGCAAATTTTGATAACGTTTCAATTCACGAGATGCAAATAATGCTGTTGTCTGAAATGATCACATTTAAAAATTTTCTCCATATTTCTGATTTATTGTTAAAAAAAACAAAATTATTGAAGAAATAAATTAACAAAATCTGATGCATCCTACATTTATTATTGTGCATTTGATAATGGCAAATTTCAGATGAGATGAAAATATTGATTCTTTAATAGTTTTTTGATAGATCTCCTAATTGGATGAGATAATGTACAACTGATAGATTTGTCACATGGAAATATGAAGAACACGAAAGCATAACTACATGTTAAATGACCTAGTCCCTACAAAGTGATATGATGAGGTCAAGGCAGGAGGGTTTAAGGATGTCTTTAAAAAAAATCCAAGCAACTTTTAATTGGTGGAGGCAATATTTAAACGCAACCAGTGAGGTGGTGGAAATGCTATTCCAATCCACTAATGAAATTCTGAGGTTATTCCGATGCCATTTGACATTTAAATGCACCTCCAAAATACCAAAATATTAAAGTTTTGATGATGATGGTAGTGATTACATAGAATAGGAAATATCTGCCTGGTAAGTAGATTAAGCTTAATCTTTATGTGGTATTTCTATAGTTAATAATGAAGCAATAAGGTGAATTACTAAGTTTTAAGTCAAGGATATGTTTGTACAAATAATTTAATAACACAAAGTAATGTTTTCATGTAATTAATGTGCTCACGAATCACGTGATACACAAGGTCTGCATTTTCGTCAAAAAATTTACAATTTTTTCTTTTTGTGGTCCAGCAGTTGGAACGAAATGTCCACCAGGATGTAACACCGTTTCATAGTTAGAAAAATACTTCAATAACTCTTCACTCATTTCTGAAAGTATATGGAATTTGTTCCCTTTTATAATGACAAGCAAGATTTTAATAGAACATGATTAAAAGAAATACCCATACCTTTAGGAATAATTCTGTCAGTCTCCCCAAAAACGTGAAGTGATGGACAAGATATGCCAGCTAAAAATGCATCATTGTGGCTCGACGATTTACTCTTGAAAGCCGCAATTAATATAGCAAATTTGAAGTCATATGGTAACTCTGCCAATCAAAAGTAAAAATTACAAATATGACAATGCAAATTATTTTTCAAGGAAATGATAATTACTCTTCTGCTCTTTAAATCCAGCTATAATTGCAGCTAAAGCTGCTCCTTGGCTGAAACCAAAGATTCCATCAAATGGACCCTGCAAATTTTGAGAATCAATTTAGGTCATTTTAATCAGCAGTGATTAAGAATTATCTAATTATAAATTTGACTGCATGCATGCATCAAGGTGAAATTTATGTACTTCTTGTTCGAAACAGAGTGCAATCTCGTCCATAGATTTGTCAAATCCCTTGCAAATATGTGATACGTCGTGAGCATTAAAGGAATCTTCAACTTTCGAAAACCACCATCCTCGCTGATCAGTGTCAGTTTGGCATTCCTTGTTTTCCACCTCGTCAGTTTTTGTTTGAGGTACTATTAAAGGTGCTGAAATGAAAACTGTATACAAACAGATTTATTTATTTTAATTATAATCAACAAATAATGTTCCATTCCCTTGTTGTAAACATGCCAGCCAGCTATATACAGAATATGTATTATATCGAGTTAATTGTGCTGTTATCAATTCATGGTGCAAGTGTAAAGCCTAGTCAAATTTTCAAATATACAGTACGGTGAAAGATAGGCAGTTTCTTTGATATTTTTCCACACAAATTTCGGATAGGACAGTTACATACTCAAGTCTAGAACGCTGATCTGCATATAACTATGCAAACTATGAACACAACAACGAAATGTGTAATAGAAAAAGTTCCAGAATTAAAGGATGAAATCATCAAACCTAGATCAGCATATTTCTTAGAAAATTTTCGAAATCCTCCCAGTTTACTTTTAAATGCAGTCACATTTTGTCTATAGCCATGTAAACACAAAATCTGAAATAAATACAAATCATAAGTTAGATTATGTTGTATCGCAGCTAAGGCAGTGTTTCTCAAACGTTTCCTAGTGGCGAACCACTTGATGAGTTGGCCATTCTTCCGTGCACCACTATATGAATTGCCAATACTGCAGTGGACCACTTGTCTTACTACCAAGTTTAACTTGCCCACTTATAAAATAATAGTGCAGTGCCTATACAAAGTATAAGTTCTGTTCTGATTTTTAAAGAGTAAAATATTCCACAGACAGGTTGGCACACACCTGCGGATCGATGGTACGTAGTTCACGGAGCACAATTTGAGAAACACTGGCTTAAAATTATGAAAATGAAATTTTGAAATAAGTGGAGAGTAGAATTAAGAAAAGTAAACTGAAACTTGTTCTGAAAAAAATTAGCATAAGACAAAAAACATTATGAAATAAAAGAAAGCAATCAAATTTATGTTCAGTAACGGCATCACTTCACACTTGTTTTCCTGCTATAGCCTATAATAACTGAGGGTTACTCGTTGTTCTTCATGGAGCTTAATGCACATGTATATCCAGAACCTTGCAAACCATGAAGCACCTTTTGTGAAATTACTTTGTACTTCGTACGCTTCATTACTTATTAAATACTTGTATATGCATGTCATGCCTTCATCCCGCATGCCATGGCCGTTACATGTGAATACACATACATGTACGTCATGAGGAGCACTAAAGAATCCTGGTAGGTTACGTAAATGCCACGTGCCTGCATTTCTTTATTAGTAATTTGTTTTCTTGACACTGTACAAACCTCGAACCTTACCTTTAATTTTCGTTCACCCATACTTGTAACGACAATTGCGCTGTATCAGCTGACAACATCTGCTCTGCATTCTGCAGCCTCGGCGCTTGTGTCTGTGGCTTGTTGGAATCTTTGCGTGAGCATACTTTGGCGGCAAATTCGATTTTTGAAGGTTAAATGCAAGTTCACACGGCCTTAATTCATTCATCTAATCAGCTTAATTACTGTCTTGATGATTATGATTGAAGTAAGCGGCATTATTCATTCTATTTATTTTTTATTTTTATAACGGAGGCGTTTTACTTTTACATAAATAATTCTCAACCAAAAAATACTTTTCATCAATACTTACTATATTAGGCCCACATAACACCGCTTTACCAGTAAAATTTAAATTGTGAATAGAGTGATTGTTAGTTGTTGGAAGATGGGACCGATTGCTCGCATGGTTATGCTTATACAGTAGCTTCAATTGTTGTTAATCCTCCCCTGATCCCACATGCTTATGCTTATACAGTAGCTTCAATTGTTGTTAATCCTCCCCTGATCCCACATGCTTAATATGTTAATAGACAAGTAATTTTAGGCATAGTACAGATTCGGTCGACTTTATATAATTATCTAATTTACTTCCATACTGTACTGTGATATATTACGTTACTATATTACGGATCAAATGACAAACATTAAACAGAGTGTGGGTCAAGAAACATTTACTCGCTAAATATTGTGAGTGTCAATACAGACTACATCGTGGTTGCACCCAAGAAACAAATTACCCCTGTGTATTTGCGAATTATTGCACTCAGAAACCAAAACGAGATCATGGTATTAAGCACCCCAATTCATTACCCAACGACAAGTACGTCTATAGTCACGACCAATTGTTCACATGACTAATTACATTTGCATATTATAAAATATAAAAAATGTATTTATTCTTGTAAACAATTAATAGTAAGTCACTTAATAGTCTGAGGGAGGTGCAGTAATATATGGATATTTGTATACAGTATATTCTTATAAATGCTGAATATCAATTCTGCATCTACCTTGCAGAATCGTTAATCATGTCTGCGGCACGAATAAACGAAAAAACAATTGTCACTTAGTGCCTCTTTGGTTCCAACAAGTCGTATAAACATAGGCCTATTGTGAAATTTTCGACAGTGGCGTGCATTTTTGGCAAAACATGTCAGCGTATTTTCGAGCCAAGGAAATGCATTTACACGCTGCCATTTGCAAGTCGTACAGGACATAAATTGGAATAGATTTAGTAAAGCCTATAATTAAATTGCTGAAAATAAACAGCGCATTGCCCTCTTTTGGCTAGCCAGCTAACTGCTGCACTCTGAAAAGTCATTTGTTGCTCGGATACATGGAAAACTTTTTTTAATAATCTGCCACATTCCGCGCTCGTGAAAGTGAGAAAAAAGAAGAAACTTTTGTCTTCATAATGCTCTCATTTCATTTTCTTTTTGTTGTGTCTATTATTGTCTGGAGCAATTTCAAATGGGCAAAAGTAAAATGGAACCCCCAAGTGGAATGGAGCGCATACCTCTTAAACTACACGGCAAACATTTCGCTATAAAAAATGTCAGACAGCATATTTTCATGCCTTCAAAATCAAACATCCCACGAGAGACTGCCTGGCCCGCCAGATTCTATAAGCGGAAACTGATTCACCGTAATAAATTTAATTATATTATCTGAGCTTCAAAAATGAAAAAGCGACTTCAAGACAATTATAAATGCATTGCTTGAAATCTATGGCATACTTTGCCTAGAAATGGACAGATTTTATCACTAAACTTAATAAATGCTGTTGTATAATTATTCAGCAAACCATTAAGCCCTACAGTACAGAGTATCTTAATTTACCTGTTACAGATATTAAAACATAAGCCTGTCGCCAGGCTGCAGGGCTTTCCTGAACAGCCATCAAGTAGGAATGACAATTCTAAACAAAAATTGAAGTTTAAAATAATTAGTCATCGAATTGTAAACAGTGTTATCGCTCGAGTGTTACGTCATTAAAATGAAAATTGCTGACAAGTGTTAGAAAATTAATACACGAATGAACGTACATGTATTTAATCTAATATTTGATTTTACAGATATTTTGTAATGGCCATTCACTAGTATTTTGATTGAATTCTTAAGACTTAACGGGCAACTGTAAATTTAGACAATGAGCCATGGGGCTGCATGAACACGGATAATTTTTATTAAATTATCAGTCAGTTTTAAATAATATTTTGTCCCAAGGATTTTGTTGATATTGTTGCTTTCACATATTGATTTACATGTACCTCTAACTGCTAAGTAGCAGTTAGTGAAACGTAGGAGTTGATCTTATTTAGATTTTGCCAAGGACAAATGGTAATCCATTTACTCGAATTTTAATGTAATTAACGACCATCATAAATGTACATATAGAGTCAAATGTCACCGTTAATGCGATGAAGTACACTACACGTTAAAAGGCTTAATAAAGTAACGGGGGATTTCAACTCCGTTCACTTTTTCAATTTCCTTAAAATGATGTGTTTGTGTTTCATATGAGAACAAATATCATCAGTCAAAAACTGTATCTTCCATGATCTGACATGATAGAACACCTAGTAGAATTATAACAACTTAAGTGCTTTCAAAATTCCATCCAAGACAGGATGCGATCACGTGACGTCGTTAATTCACGTCATTTTTAATGGTCTTCCTCCATCAATCTCACCAGCCTTGGACACATTCCCAAATTCCACGATAAATTTAACGGAAGGCAAACGATGGAAAATAAAAAGCGAACGCGAACTTTTTCATCATTTCAGAATAATTTAAAAAACAACAGTTATCAATTCCGTTCCTTATTGTGGATGGTTGGTAATCTACTTAGGGACCGTCCATAAATGACCTTCTAGGCTGGAGAGAGTGGATGCTCAAACAAATCGGAAAACATGTAAGATGGGAAGTGGAAAAGCTCAGCAAAATTTCGTCCAAATTTGTGTGGGATCACTTTAAATTTTTCGATTGAAAAATTAATTGTATTTTTAAATAAATCTGGGATGCAGCTATTACAGCTCACTAGGAAAGAATCAGCACCATCCAAATGACTGTTTTGGAGAATTTCAAGAAGCGTTATCACAAATGTTAAGCTCCAACTTACCTAACATGTATATAAAAAAATTGCAATTCTTTAAATTACTAAGTTATAATTCAATTCAATTAAACTTAAAACCCTACTGTCAGCAAAGGTGGGTGGGAGGAGGAGGTGGGGGATTAACATTTATTCAAATCCATGCAATTATGATTGCGTGGTGTTATACAGTCAACGCCACAAATATCATAATTTGCATTTTATACAGTGTAGGCTAATGCTACCTTCTTACCCTAGACAACTGTAATCGTAAATTTGACCTCTTAAAGCGGGCATCGGTACAGCTGCACCTAATTCATTACCTACAAGAAATCATTGTCTACAATCAAAATGCGACATAAAATTATTGACTTAGATGTGCAATTAAGGGTTACGGAAAATGGTCACTAGCAATATAAAGTGGATGGATATGATTAAATGAAGTAAGCTTTGAATGATACTACATGTACTTTTTAACATCAACTCTTCGCTGAAATTTTGTATTCTATTTTAACTGCTGTTACTAATTTTTACTTATTATTAATTTTTATTAATAATTATTATTTATCTTTTTATCTACTCTTTATTCATCTATTGATTTATTTATTTATGTAACAAATTTAAGGGACAAAACAAAGGGTGAAGAAACCCTTAGTACATTGTTGTAGTAATAGTAGTAGTACTTTATTGGTATTATTCATGTATTCTTAAATGTCGTCTAGCTAGAGTACCTTTCATTAAATGTAATGTTAAAATGTTCTTGAAAATTTGGAAGAAAAAAGCTCATTTGAGAATATTTTAGGAGCTTGCGCCTTTAGAGTTTCTTTGTTAATTAGGCATACACTGTATAGTACACTGTATAGTTTTAATTTATTGAATACATGTAGTTTAAAACCAATTTTTATGTTTTATGTTTAGGATGTCAGATTTTCAGTGGTGCACACATGGGCTTTTTGAATGTATTAATTTAACCTCGTAAATTAGTTTAATATAAAAATATGTATTATAACTGCTTTAAAACAATACGTGAGCCCGAGGTCGAATTTATTTTTATGGGTCCGTTGTTATTATCCGTCATCCTGTTTTGCTACGTAAAAAAACGTCAGCGTTCCAGATGATTGATGAAAGTACGTCATATGGGTATAGGCTTACCATGCGACCCGTATTGACCAGAATTGTCCCAGTTTCCAGGTGCTGCCCTCACGTCCCGGTCACCCTGTGATTTTGTCCATTTTTGTAGGAGAGAAAAAGTGCACGGACAGATAGTGAAGCATTAATCTACTTAAGACGTACTTGAAGTGGCATAAATTTTAAAACTAAAAAATTGTCTTCCGAAATAGGTCAAATGGATGAATCGATAGTAAAAGGGCTAATGTACTGTTATTGTGAGTTTTATTAAAAACCTGACAAACCGTTTTTAAGAAAGGTTCTCACAACCGTGATTATGTGCCTATATTGAATAGTTAGCCAGGAGTAGAATATGACCTAATGATAACTTGGACAGTTAATATCAAGCATTCCTGAATAACCAATTGGAGTTAAAAATTATTTGCGACTATATAATAAAAGCCCCACTATATATTATTATAACATTTAATGGAACAATGTTGACATAGTTATCGTATGTAATTTTATTAGATTTGTTACGTGAAATTATGCGGTAAATTAAATAACCAATACGGCTTTTCATATTCTATAATTTGCAAGGTGAGTTACTGGTAGTCAATCCATGCCTACTCAAATATTTTTCTACATCAACACATTAGCGATCATTGCGCGTGAAAGCGTTTTTCCCTACGCATATTCCTAATTGTTTGCGTGTATTAATGGACTACGTCATGTCAGGTGGTCCATAATACATGTATAGGGGAAATCTGTCAGCTGCTAATATATCTTTTTTCTTTCATGTGGCCTATCATTCTGGCCTGTCGCCTCTGTCACCCCACACTAATTCACGCTCATTGCGATATTTGGTTGCTTGAAATACTCGCCCTCCCTGTACCCTTAACAAATAAATCCCCGATATCAAAGTACCAAAGTTGAGTTACCAATAGCAACAAGTAGCGGCAAACATAAACACAGCTAGTCGAAGCTTAAGTTTCGATCAATGGCGCTTGATGTCTTTTGTTCTCTATAGAAATAGCATTGATGCCGAAGTGAAAGAGAGAGATTTAAATCATAGTTAATGCACACAGCAAAACAGAATGAAGTTGACATATGTAGCAAGCGTTCAACTATATTGATGATCATGGCTCATGGTTGCAATATGGCTGTTGCCATATTCAATATCAGGTATCGACATCTGGTTTTGTCCACGTGACGACCTCATGCAGAAATCCTTGCTTCTTCATAATTGATGCAAATGGCCAAGCTCTGCTACACGCACCACTGACTATGGGGGTAAATATTATGAAGAGCCTCCCTAGGATGAAAAACTCTAAACGATTGAAGCTAATGGCATTTGCATAAAATAACTTTTATTTTTCTGTGATTTAATCTGCTGATTTAAATTGGACCCTAAATCAAAGAAATTTTAGCGCGCAATCAAAATTAAGAAAAAAGAAAGTTAAAATGAGATATTTCAAATTGCACAATTTGAAAAGAGGTTTTGTTTTTGATGCATCCTGTTTTCTAATATATAGAAGCAATTTGAAAATGTAAATTAGACTAAGTGTTCCGGATGCCGCATGGAAGATGGTCCTATGGTCTGGGGAAACGCGTGCTAAGTCTTTACAACAGCTGTGACGAAAGTTAATGTTCATTTTATCAGTAAAATCTTGTGTAATTAAATTGAGCAAAATGCAAACAGCCGCGATGCATTTGTCATGACGAATTTTAAGATTGAGTGAAAGTATAGGAGTCCATTTTACATTTTCCAACGCATTTTCTTCTAGATTAATCCTTAGATGCAGAATTTGTATATTTATTGATAATATTCTGAGCTCTGCATTCATCACAAACTAAGTAATCCGTAATCCTTCCGTACTCGTGATGTATTATTTTGAAATTCGGGTATTGATAACGCAACTATATGTACTATAGGCCTACATGCATGATTAAGTGACTGTTTTGAATGAGGAACCAAAGTTTGCTAAATGTTAGATTAGCTTTGGTTAGGCACAAATACTCATTTTTACGTGTTTTTACGGTATCGCTCATCACTGCAAAAAAGTTGAACAGCACCTATGAACAAAAAAGGTTTAAAATTATTCATTCCTATTTCAACTGATGTCCTATAATTGTAATTTAAAATGGTAAAACACCAAACACATTTTTCTTGAGTTAAATAATAGAATAATAAACACTCAAATGAATGATAATCAATGAAGTATTTCTTTCTTGTTAAATTGTTTTTATTGCAATTTTTATGAATAATAATAATAATAATAATAATAAGTAATAAGTAATAATAATTATAGTAATCATAAATTAATAATAGTAATTGTATAATAAATTATTACATTAATATACACATTGAACTGATTGTATCCGACAACAAATTTACTATAATTATGGTATTCAATTAATATCAGGCAAAGTAGTGTACGACATTGTTGACGCACGCATCAATTTTTGCAGACTTATTCCTATAGGATTTGTTGCGGGTAACATATAATCCGAAAAATGCACTTAACATTTCATAGCCCCTTAATGCAACACTAACAGAAAATATCGGCCCCATTTAAATGTGCAGGAAAATGCTCATTTTAGGTTGGGCTGTAAGCATTATTACAAATGTATGATGCGAAAATGACCGTCAAAAATTAATGTCAGAGTGTTCCTCTAATTCTAGACGACCATGCATGCATGCATGCATGCTAGCCTTGATTGCCATCTTTCAGGATCGTATATTCTTCAAGAAAATACAGATATATCGTTAAGGTCATGCATTTTCGCTCGTTTAGGAAACCATTCGATAGTGGCGTTTGAAACCGAAACCAATGGTTTGGGCTTTATAGAAACATGTTTTTTTTTTAATTTCTTCAAATATATAATTGCCAATTTTACAATGAATATTTGCGGACGTATTTTTTAAAGACTCCGAATATATACATTTATATTAAACTAGGGTGGAGTTATTTTTGAGCAAATGGTTAACCCAAAACTACTTTTGCACTGGTGACCTTGTGTCCAAGGTAAAAGAATACGGCCACAAGTGAAAAGTATGTTACCGAATGTTTGCGACCTATCAGTAGAAATTTGTGAGAGAAAACAGCTGAATTTTTAAAAGTCCAAATCTATCGTTTTGTCAGATTTGTCTTGTTATATTACAATGCCTGCCTACTTTACTACATTTTCTAATGAAAATCGGACAGTTATTAATGTAATAGAAACACAGAATGGACAACTTCCTCCTCATTGCACCTTATCATTAATGGACCCCTTGTTTTACTGCACTCCCTATGGAATAGTAGCCGTGCAAATTTACGCATATGTTTTGCACCACCTGACAATCCGGTAACAACGCTCATCTCGATTAGGTCTAGCATCTAATTCTAATATCTACACATATAATGTTAGTTTGAACATATTTATGAAACTTAATACATGTACATGTATATTAGCGCTTAAATTAATTAGGGAGTTGCTTTCACAAACTCGTTCTGATGATCAAACGTGCTGTCAAATTCGAATTTAAACCACAATTTGTCAGTGGTGCAATTAGTTAATACAGTTTGCATTTTGGTTTTAACATAACGTCAATTCAGATTAGACTATTAAGCAAAAATAAATAGGATTAACACTAGATAAACACTAGTATTCGCATATGAAAATCTGAATTTACACATGCATGGTTACATCCGCAGCTTTTAAAATTGAGATTTACTTCATAGTTATTTTTAATTGTATAAGAAGTATTTTTTAAAAATTATTACGTGTATGACGTATGATGTATGCGAAAGCTTGACGATAAATAAATGAAAACCTAATGCAAATTCGATGAATTTTGTTGTTATTTTGATAACTAGCTGTGTTTAAATAGACCGTTATTCATAGTTATAACATTTGCAAGATTAAATAAGTTTGTGTTTAACATTTGAAGGAAAGGAGAATGCTTTCTGATACTCTAGCCTGCACTGCCACTGGTTGCCTAAAAGGCTTAAGTGTGCCGCGCTTATTACTTTCGCTCAAACGAACATTCGAAATTACTTTTCCAATTTCACACTGATAAATACATGGTCTCCTAACGAGTATTCAATAACAATAGAGCAACCATGATTAACAATTAATTGTGTATAATAATAATAATATATCGACATACATGCGTTCTTATCTAAATACATTGCTTATATGATACTGACACATGACTAGGACACTTAATTTGACATAAAACAGTTTATATAAGCCAATAATGGATATTTAAAGTAATATATGCATAACAATTGAAAGTGAGAGGTATTTCTTCATTTGATACAAATAATATTTAGCTTAACGCTAGTACACATGGCAATACTCTGCAAAGCAATAACTATATATGCTGAGGACTAGAGCCGATAGGACAGGTCTACGCTATACTCTATATAAGTACATGTACACATAAGTAAATGAAGTGTTGGATCATATTTGGGACAGGAAACACAAGTATATTGATGCGTACTGTGCATGGATAAATAAGCCAATTTTTAATTAAAAATAAAGTGGCATAAGTAGCTAAATCTACATTTTAACAATTATACAATTAAGGGTTTAATATATAGAACCCTACACATGTATTTTATAATATATTTCTAAGTAATTATATAACTTACGAAGAGGTATGAATAGGGAAATTGGGGCATAGAACTACGATTATATACAGTGTACATGTAAACGTATATTCATTTCCCTATAATGTTATCTAAGTTTAATATAGAAATAATACGTTATTATAGTGTATACTGATATTAGAAGACTATTTAAATATAAGGCTAGCAATATCTATGATACCGCTATATGTAAAGTGCAATTGCAATGGATAAAGAGGGCGTAATTTGTGTATTAGGACCCAATTCGGACGTGGCTTCGCGTTAATTCTACTCAACGCATTAGTGAAATCATTGTGAAGGTTACATCTACATACGAGGTAATTGTCGACATAATATACACGTAACGAATATTTCATAAAAACGCTGAACACGTTGTGAGGCAACTGTTAATTATAATATGTTGATTAAGTGTAACACTTTTGTGTGCAAGATTGGTGTGTCCGCATTCGTAAATAATACAATGAATATACTTCATGTTCCATTTAATTAAGCATTGTGCTTTAAATAGCATACAATGATTAATAAGGGAACAAATAGGATGGTATGCATGCTTCTGAAACTACCATATTTAAATAATTCATGCTTGAATTTATACACATTTTTCAGTGTTTTTTCAGTTTTAAAACTATAGTTAAGATCAGTTTTTACTTAAAATATATCTTGTGCTAAAGTGTGTAAGGTATATTAAATCTGAATTGACATTTAGCCTTTGTCCGAATTTAACATATGATGAAATCTATGCAACGATGCTTGTGTAAACGCCGAGTGAATATATTTAATGTATTCATATACATGTACATATACAGTATTTCTCCCTGTCTGGACTGTATGCATTACATTTATAGATAAATGTAAGTTTAAGAAATTGCCTATTGCATGATTGCGCATTTTTGTCAATTAGGAGAGAAATGCATACCATAAAGTTAATGCAAATTCATTATTGATTGCCCATTTACAAGTACATGTACATGCATACGAGATGAAAACATTACGTTTATACCAAATTCACCTGTTGCGGTACAACTGTGTTATTTATCAAAATTGCTAGGTCACCTATAATATAAATATGATCTAGAGCTCATAATATACACTGTAATAAAACTAATTGAAATTGAGCATTGTTGGGATTTCTTTTCACTAAGTACCATAATTCATCATAATAAACAGCTTTATTACACAGACTTTGGCAAGTTTTGTAGTCTAAACATGAATGCATGCACACCAAGCATTCGTTGGCAAAGGCACTTCATTGATTTTAATACGTATATTGTTGACTAATTAGCTGACATGAAGGCTTGCAGAATTTCTGAAGCTACCTTCACCCCATTCAAGTTAAGGTTTCTTGAAAAGGGCATATGCATAGGGCCCTTGATTTGATTGCAAATTATGGTCTGAAGACATTCTATTTTTTTCCGAATAAATCGGCCAACGTCGATTCACTGCAATGTATTTATAATTAACTTATCAATGCTGTTAGCAACAAATTCCTTGTCTTCTAGAAATAACGAGATCACACAGAATAATGGCAAAATAAAAAAGATTTTTGGAGTGAGAAATTCTATAAAATTTCCAGGAAAATTTCAATTATAAATTAATATCATGATTATTAAATCCAGCAAAAATATATACAGAATAAATAGGTTAAACTGTGCTTTGGGGTGGGCTTAGAACCTCTTCATATTCACCATTATAAATGGTAGGAAACAATTTAGAAAGGCACTATTTATTAGGCACGTGCTTTGCACAATTAATTGACTTCTGTAACTAAAATCGTGATGCGTTTGTTCTTGGCTTCTACACTCCTTATTACTTCATATCTTGGAATATTTCCTATAAACGAGGAAGCGAGCTAAAATATGCTCCAAATGCAGGCCCTATAATAACGGGCCTAAATATTCAAACGAAATTTCGATGGCAATCCATCGCATAAAAACCTTGTTCATCGCCTTTTTTCCCTCAGCCGCCATTGTCCAATCGGCGCGGTGGAGTAAGTAGCTCCCAGGTGAGGTAATGACGCCATTCTAGTCCGAAAAACAGTATGGCAGCTGAGAATTTGGATTGTCCCGAGTGATGGTTAAAGCTAGTGTTTGATATAGGTAGCCCAACCACCATTCTCACGAGCAAAATAACAAGGCAGACAGCGAATGCTTCCTCCCCGTTTTCAATGATACATCCTGATATTCATGCAGTACCATGATGACTTTTGATTGATATTAAGGTTGAGCAGACATACGCTTAAAAGTAGTCCTGATGAACCGTCTCGATAGCATTACCGCAATATATACGGAATGAAAATACAGTACTTATAACTAAGTATATATACGTATATAAATAGTTTTCTAAATAAAGGCATTAATTATTGCATTCTTGTCTCTTGGAGCTGCGGCTGTGGATTGTAGGGTAATGGAAAGTGTGCCGGGGCCCCAGTTGCTGGAATAGATTGCGGGAGCGTGGCGTAAGTGTAGCTGGGGGCCAAGTAACCGGAAGTGGACGAGTAGGGAAACGCGTCGAAACCGTTGGCGAATTGACTGGGATAAGTTGGCGGAAAATCGTAGAACTGGCTGGCGGCAGCTGCAGCGGCCGCTGGCGACACGGATGGGTGTGGCAGCGGGATGAGACCGGGGGAAGTGACGTATGGTGATGGATAGATATACTGAGGTGGCAATCTGGAACAAAGATACGAATAGAATGCAGTTAGAAATCGGTTACGCATATAGTAGCGAAATTAGGATCCAACATCCAATAATATTGGAAAGGTGGGCCAGTT
This sequence comes from Rossiulus vilnensis, assembly GCA_034700785.1. Taxonomy (NCBI): domain Eukaryota; kingdom Metazoa; phylum Arthropoda; class Diplopoda; order Julida; family Julidae; genus Rossiulus; species Rossiulus vilnensis. The sequence continues at coordinate 17,973 of JAQIXS010000937.1, read as the reverse complement.
CTGGAGACCAGATGCTGATCCAGAAACAGATCCAGAATGTGTATTGCTACTTAGCGTACCTATTAAGACCAGCCCAAAATAATGCCCAATGCAAAAAAAAATGAAATATTTATGCACATAAGGGATCTCATGAGACCCTCCCGCAGTTCCCACTTATAGAGGTTTTCTACTTATCCGAGTTTACAGTTAAACAGTCCCACTTACTGAAAAAGAATTAAGGGAACGTCTTTCCTTCATTTAGAGAGGTTGGAGATTCGAAAAGAGCATATAAAGATTAGATGTTTACATTTTCCTCATTTGCATTCTAGGAAGAACATTAAAAATACATGTAAAACAAGAAAAGTAGGATCTGTCAATCATCGCTTTTTAAAAAATGGTGACTTATGAGGCGAGTTGGATTGGAAATGTGCCCATGTGCGTCACGGTCCTTCAAATTGACGCCTTATAAGGCTAACGATGTGAGCACACTTTGGATGCGTATTTGTGTTGCATGCGCACATGATGTGACCATAATCATAGTATTGAACACACACTGCGACATCACGTCGTCCGATTCAATCATAGTGTTCCTATCTGTCTTCCAATGACAACAATTTGCTTGCAAGATCAGACAAAATCCGAGCGTGTTCGGACGCATTCGTGCGTATTCGAACGACTTAATTTCGTACGAAAGGGAAAAATAATCCCATTAAAAGAGGAAAAACATCCCAATTATAGAGGAAAAACATCCCAATTATAGAGGAAAAACATCCCAATTATAGAGGTTCGTTTGGTAAAAAAATCGACGGACTGAGATTTTCATCCCAGTTATAATGGTTTCTCGCTTAACCAGGGTTCATTTATCGGCAGTTCGACAGTACTTATGATAATTGCTAAGTTTTGTTTATCTATTATTATTATAATTTGACAATGTCCTGTTTGCTTATAAACACATTAAATAAACTTGAGAAAAACTATTATGAAACTTCCGACGTCCATCTTCGGAGGTTTCACGGTATTTTTTAAAGTTTATTTTAAATAAACCCACTCATTTTTAAATTTGTTTAAACAAAAAAATTGGGGCAAATACTGCCGCACACACGGTATATAGGGCACAGCCATATCCCTACTGTACAGTGTACATACCCATTACCCCTAAACCGTATACTGTATATGCAGGGTGTTTCAAAAAGTCCTTTACAATCATATTAATTTATTCAAATAAAACTTAACGATGTTGATTGGTCTAAAAAATAATTAATGAATATGCACGCGTATATAATTTTTCGAATTGCCCTAAATCGTTCAGTCGACCTGCTAATAAACCTGCCCTTAAGTGATAAAAACCTCCAGTGTGAAGCGGTCTTATACCCCGGGCACACCATACGCGAAACTCGTTCCGAAACGCTGTCACAGGGCACATCTGGCGTTCACAACTCGTTTGCGTTCTGGAACGAGATCCACGCGCATGGTGTGCCCGGGGTATTAAGGGTTCCTGAATTCATGCTAAGCTTATTGCTGCGGTTCAGCAGGTTAGTGATGTGCCTTGTTTATCAGCATTGACCAAATTGATCCTGACCAATGACGACTTCAATACACTGCAATGTACATGTAATTAATATGCAAAGTTAGCTGAAATATAACATGATTTGTAATTTGGCAGATTTTGGTACGGCTTTTCTGGATAACTATTATGATTGTAACCGGGTTTGAAATGTCGCAATTAACGGAATGGTAATGAGCAGTTAATTTATTTTTTAATGAAAATTTTCAGCGGGCTTTTTGTCCAATTCACCTTCGTGCCAACTATATTTCACAATCTCATTATAACTGCTGTACATGAAGCATTTTTTAAAAACTCGACCTTTCACAGGTCATCTGAAGTGACGTGGAGGGCACTACCCAATGTTTCTCCTTGAAAACGCCAGCGATCATCAGCCATGATTTTCTGATTTGAAAATACTGTACACTAGTATATTGTACCTGTCAGGCTGTGTTTGTGAGTATAATTTCAATTGATTACATACATGTATTTTTAAAATATACATCTCGGTGCATTCATGGACTTGTACTTTATATAATGTTACCTAGAGGTGCTTCCTCACTGGTACGTTTTTGTGGCACAACCACGTTATACGTATACAGTACAGTGTATGTACATTGTGCGGAGGTTAGAAATCACATTGTGTAATTAAAAATGATGTTTACCTAGTTTGAACAAAGATGCATGTATATGTAGTGCGAAAGCGCAATTTTTAATTTCACATTGGGTATGCACTGTTGCCCCACAAAAGTGTAAAACCTTTCAGGTTTCCACCTTGTTTGTTAGTTCAAGATCATTTCAAGACGTTTCCCTGTCGTATCAGTGACATTATAAAGCCAGCCCTCTCAGCCCAAGCTTGACACTTCCGCGTATGCTGATGGCAAATAAAACAGCTGGGATGCTTATCCAAACAAACAAACAAACAATCAACCCTAAACTAAACTACCCCTGCGGAATTATGTTCCAGTTTACATGTATCGCGTATTGAATTATACAGTGGTCAACATAATTGATGGGACACCAATGAAACTGCATAAATTGGCAAAATAAAAGTACCTTTTTTAAATATTTCATACAATAGCGTTTCATTTTAACAAATAAATGACAAGCAACTATACAATATGCTTACATTGGTTGGTTTCTTTAAATAAATAATGGAAAACTGAAAACAACTAAATACAGTAAGTGATGGGGCACTTCACAAATTTGAAAACATTCTGTACAGTGTGTACTGTAATTTCATGTATAATATTTTGTAGGACCACATGTAGTTTAATGACAATCTTCGTCGCATATAATCCAATTGGTGTTTTGTTTCTTTAGCTGAGTTATCGCCATTCATACAGCAGCTCATTTTTCAGATCCTGTTTGTTGGAATTACTTTTGTTTCAAAAATGTTCGCTCCAAAGATTTTGTCTCCATAAATACGTTATGGGGTTAAGGCCAGCTAAATAACGTTTAGAATCAAATTAGAGACATTATACAGTGAATTTAAAATGCCCATACATCTAGATTTACCATTTATGCCGTCGATGAAAACCAATTTATCTACTGCCCTATGTTAAGACTGGTTCTGGTTTAGGGCTGTAAGTGGGCAAATGCTTTGATTTAAAAGCTGTACATATTTTCCACCAAATACTTGCTCTACCATCAATTCCAAATATACCAAACTTGCTTTCATCTATGATAATACATGAAACTGAATTCGAGAATTCTTGTGGTTGATTTAGGTGCTCCTATGAAAAGTCAAAACATTTTATCCCCTTTGTTTCACTCATAAGCTGATAACCATTGCATTGAAGAATTCGGCGAATGGTTTGAGGATCCATGGTTGAGAATTATTCCATCAATTTCATGCATCAAGCATTTTAGAAAGCTGAGAAGGACTTATTCTTGAGTTTTTCTCAACTTAACTTAGCAAGCTTCATATTAACTTCGTTCACCACCACAGAATTCAAACCCGAACTCCATTAACCCCATAGAACATTACGGGAGATTTCGGATAGTAAAATTAGGAAAACACAATTTCCAGCAACCAGCACCTGAAAAATGTGGCACTGAATGAATGAGGATAACTCAGCTGAAAAAACAAAACGATTGCCACGAAGAATTGCTAAAACCCTGGACATTCTGAAATGCACCAGCGGTTTTACTCAGTTTAACGTGTTGTGATGGTCAATAGGATTGAATTGACCGTACCTTTTCTGAAACTGTTTCCGAAGACAAAACAGCATTCCACGCTTTAATATTGAACCAAATTTTGCTTAACGAACGGTATATAATTAGGAGAAGGCTGCGCTTTTGCGTCGGTGTGCCAAACCGGCCAAATTGGCATCCCGTTTGCTATTGAAATCTGAGGATTGTTGGGCTCAAACATAAAGTTCCAGCTGCCGCTATTGTCAACTGACTCATAGCCTGTTAACGCCAAGGCAAAAATAGCCCATGCGGGCCTAGAAATTAGGACTGAAATACGGAGCAGACGGCTGGGATGTCGGGCTTGAGGCGTGAGGTTTCAGGAGGTGGACCAATTACCCAAAATAATAAAAAGCCAGCAGCCCAGATCGCGATGTATTATGCGGAATGCGAGGGATGTTAGGAAGCCATTATTTTGTTGGTTTTTGAAACTCCTCGCGTGTCGCCTTGTGGAAAGGTAGCCTGTCACATTCATTGTGCGAATGAAGCGCTCAGCGATCTTCACCTAACTAAATAATTAAATGGTTATCTGAATCATGGCGCGCATTTAGGCAAACGATCGTGCCATTTCCACTTATTGCGGTGACGGTGTGTTTTATACGGCTGCCAACTACTCGCTCGTTTTCGTTTTCGAGGCTTGTTTTCCCAGACGAAAACGATTTAGGCGGCTAAATTAGTGGCTGGGTGATGCATTAAGCGTGCTGCGAGGGCCGAGGCGTGTTTTTATACCAACAGACTACGTGTTGCAGTGCTGAAGAAGCGAACTGACTGCTCTATTTTCTGTGATAAACCCAAAAGGAACGTTGTTCAATTCAAACGCACCTTAAAATTGGCGCATCGCACGGCACATGTTGTGTGGTGGCCAGCGAACTGTTTTAATTTATGAGAAATTACTTGCACCAACAATTACCAAATTCAGTAAACCCGCAACATTCGCGGCTTCAGCATCCACGTCCACATCCGTAAGAACACCCTTAAGATCGGCGACCTCAACATTCGCTATTCATTGCTGAAATAATGACGAAGATGGAAATAATTTCATGACTTGTTTGGAAAACGTAAAAAAATCACATGTGTTAACATTAACATCCTGATTTGACATTTAAAAAAGTATGAATGGTTTAGTTTACAGTATACTGTATATTAGATATCAAAAAGTCAAGTGCCCTAAAAAGTTATTTATGTTAAATTTTCTCATTATACTATGTGAAAATAAGCCGTTTCAGATTAAAACAAAATGTTCTTTAACATGGAAATAGGAATACACATGTAAGAGACATTATGATATCGGGGTTTTCAGTATCGCGTGTGCTTTAATCTGATTATAATTTATAAACAAGTCATACAAAGTACGTTTTGCGATGGACTTTCTTTGTGGACTGTTTGTGGAGCTACAAATTAAATTCCGCAATTAAGCACAACAAACAAATATCGTTACGATTCCATAATAAAATAAAACTTCGTTTAATTGATAAATACATTACAGTATTTCAAGATGTACAATGCATGTTTGCACCTTTTAATCTACATTAAGAATTGATTTCGTATCTCAGTTGTCCCCGATCACCAATTCTGGACATTCGCGAAGAAAATTGGGAACGTATCCCCCACGAAGGTTGCAACGATTTTAGCAAAGTCCATACTAGTTAATCTGCAGTATTTGCCAACCAAAATACATGCATCAGGAAATATGACAAGCAGTAGGATTCACATTAAGGCTTTGCAAAAAAATTGACGTAAATTAATCAAACTGGACTTCCGGCCCGTTAAAATGAACATTCCAAATTTTGGACCAATCGCGCATTGCCGCTATTTTTAGCATCGAGAAAATATGGCGACATAAAAACGGAATACTTACATTAAATTGGCATTCCGCCAGGCAGGCAACCAAATAATCTTTGATAAAGAATTTCAAACACAGGAGCTAGTAAGCATTTTTTTAAAAGTTGAAGTTGATGAAAGCCAATTTCTCGGTTTGTTTGAAAGTTTGTTGGATTGCGGTACTCGGTTTGTTGAAGGAACTTTAATTGTTCATTGTCTGCAGTATATTAGGGTAGCAGTAGGCTACTTCAAATCACCACAGTTCTCAGATAGAATATATGGGTGCAGTGTACAATTAGATAAATGATGTATTTTAGGTCGCTACGACAGCGGGGATCGAAATAATAGTTCTGAAGTGAGGAAGTTTTTATTTCGAAATCTTTGTTTATAAATTGTTTTATGTGGAATTTTTATGGCTTCTGGTCTAGTTTTTCTCTAACGGATCTCAAAAGTCAGACTGTCATGATAATCTGGGTTTATTGCTGTTGCGAATTTCATGAGATGGGTTTTATTTAAAGATCAAATTGAGCCCTATGCATTTTTCTGAATGTTTCCAAAAGATAAGTCCACAACTCGGGCTACAAATGCAGCTCAGAACCAGCTATGTACACAATTCCACATTTAGAATTTTGCAGAAATTCAAAACCTTTTCGTATATACATTATTTAAGCAGAATGGTCGCATGCATTTTTACCCCTCGTAAAATCTCCACATGGGGAAATCTGAGAAAATACTTTTTTGTTTATCACGTTAACTTTTAATTATATGCAGACTTTCACAGCTAAGTTTGCTACATTGACATCACTTTAGTCATGGAAAACCCCATTGTGTTAAAATTGTACAATGGGCTGGTAGTAATACATTTGTTTGAAGTAGGTTATTTTTGACCATTATCAACTGTTGAAAGTCAGGCGGAACCATTACAGAACCTTGTACCAATATTCTTCTTTGTACTTTAGCACGGTATATGTACCGCAAAGTCGGGTTTGAGTGGCCGTTCTCCTTTGAGATTTTTTTCTGTTTTAGCGGTTGTAACGGATATAGTTCGTTGCAATAACCAATGACAGCTCGTGTTGACATAAACGAAGATTAACCAATCAAGAATTTTTGCTAGTTCATCCATGTTAATTGGGATAGCTATTTAAAACTACATATTTGTTAGCCTGTTATTTTTCCAGACAAGGTGATTGACACACCTTAGCAAACATGGCTGGGTTCATTTGCTCTTGCTTCTATACCTGCTTCTTAAGCCTTATGGTTTGTGAGCAAATGCATCTTTTGCACTGCAGCGAAGCATCTTCATCCGATTCTGAATGTGATTTCTACTGAGATGTTTACATGGATGCGGTTTTATATCAGGTTATTTCTGATGAAGTGTAAATAGCACAAGATTTTCTGTTGGCTGCCATTTACAATTGCAGATGAGTACTTTTGAACTGACTTTAGCTTACTGTAGAAATGGTTTTAAGTAAATATTTTAAACAGTGGGTCCATTTAATGATAAGGTTTAACTTTTCAGAGAATATTTTGTCTGTTTCTGTTCCGAATATATTATTTCCGTTCTGTTTGTAAACTATTCTGTTCATAAAATCAGCATACAAAATAAAATATACGAAGGGCACGGATCTGACGGTAACAATGATTTAGAACGCCATCCTTTCGTAATGTTTTGATATCATTTCCATTATAAAAAATTACCTCAATTTTTATCTCGAAATGTAATGTGCATTTTAAACGATTGCATACACATCGAAGAAATGTTTAGGCTAAGGCTAATCATTTTAAAGTAACATAGCAAATTTTGAAATTTGCAAAAAATATATTTTTAGTGATATTTAGTTTCGACAAAGCTGCTTCGTGCTTGAAAACTTCTTATGTCCTCTTAATAGGTAAATGCAAGCAGCGTTTGCGCCTGTAATTGTACACACCACACGTTAACCACGAATTGCATATTTTAAATTTATTCCCACTTTGAGGAAGGCCATGGGAAAAAAACACATCTCTAGTGAAAGATGCACGGGAGATTTTAGACAAGATCATAAATGTGGTAGTGTGTAGAATTTTGGAGTAGCCTAATTAAAAATCAGACGCGAAATGGCTTTGTAGGTAGTTTGGAAGGAGACAGTCAAAGAATCGGTTGGGCATCTTTTGGAATATCCTATATATTTTATATAGGATTAATTGCTATGCAGTTTAGTAATTAAAGCAATTAGATGATGCATAAATTTCAAGAAAAACTTAACATAATGCGCGTAACTGTACCCTTTACTCTGTGTCATAAGCTTAATCTTGGCCATTAAAGGATATCATCGTGTCAAAATCTTATTATATTATCATTTAATATAAAGGTTTTCTGCTTGATTTCATTGAATGATAAAAAACAATTTAAAAATTTTAAACGTGCATTACTTGAAGCACCAACGTAATGAACGTTCTTAAATTTGTTCAACTTGCTTTTGTGTAGACAAAAGCAATGACATTCCTTTGCTGGCAGTAGGGTACCGGTACTGAATTGAATTGGATTAAAAAGGCTCAATTTGAATTTAAAATATATTTTTGCGTTTTTTTATTATGAATTTTAGTTCAACGCATAATTTAAACCAGTTTAATAGCGTGTAGCAAATTTATAGCGACATATGGTTATTGTGCAATGTTATTAGGATGATAGGCCCATTTATTAAATGTAATTTCTGTTGTCAAATGTGCCTTTTTCTTTGATAGGTTAAATGGCCGCTATATGCTAACCACGTTAGCATAAAAATAAGGACTGCAAGTATTCTGTCAACAAGTGCTAACCGTATGCGAATCAGCAAAAACAACTTTTCTTGATCGTGCCTATCGAAATACACGGACTGAAGACATGCCAACATTGGTTTGCCAACGTCAACAATTAAGGTAATGTACGCACCATCCTGTAAAGCATCTTCATACTCATTTACCGGTCAGGGGAAACTATTTATTACATTTTTTTTTAAAATCTACTCACAGCCAAAGTAAACTGATTAGTTAGGTAATTTTCCAAGTGAGAACAACTTTTTATGCAAGCAAAGGAAATACGTGAAAGTAGCATACTTACTTTCTTTACGACTTTTAACAATGTTCTGATTAAACGCATATTAATTTCAAATAAATTATACCAAATGTTTAAATTTTTAAATTGTTTTAATGACCTGATTCAATTGAAAAAAAACCTCAGATTTATTTTTTATGTTCTTAAACGAGTTACCGTAATTAGTTTAAAATGTCTTCGTTATTATTGATCGCAAAATGAAGAACGATCGTCATTTAGAAGCTATCAGTTAATAACAAAATAATGCCACAGTTGCTCAAAACTGATTTCGATATATTTCAGTTTGAAATGTAAGACAGATTTATGCGATCAATAACTTTTCTTTTGCCCATTAATTGATGCTAGAGTAATTAATTTGTACGTACTAATTTTGCGTTGATGTACATGCAGGCAATTACCCAATTGGTGCACAATCGTCTTATCAGGTTAGTTATTGGGGCTGACTATCATGAGATTATTAAATGAAAGCCAGTTTAATTAATGTAGATGGCCATCTTTTACTGATTTTACTCTTGGATTTAGTCATATCTCTATAAACTATTTGCATTCTTAAAATAATACACGTACTTTTTAATACATGTAGCGTATATGAAGCGCATGCATGTGTGTCTTGACGTAAAATCACAGTATGACATCCATCTCACACCTCCACCGATATTGAGTGCATCAAATTAAATGTTACCAGTTTATGATAAGACTCGCATTAGTAGCCTACAGCGCAGAAAATCGGGTTTATGCTTTGAAAAAGTTTGTTATCGATCTCGCTTTTTAGCAAATGATGACAGAGTAGTTAGGGGCGATCGAGGTAACAAGCCTAAGAAGCCCTATTTGTGGCTTTCAAGTTGTGTCAACCGTTTTCCAATTCGTCAGACTATTAATATTGCCACCGTATAGTGCATAATACATTAAGTAGTCGTGGAATTATGTAATGGATTATGGCAGATAATTGTGGTATATTAAAACCACTTTGTCATGCCTCGATTCACTTCACCTCTCGTTGTGGTTGGTCTTACTGCCAACGCGAGGTTCCTTCATCCAACGCTATGGGTTCTGTAAACACATGCACGAACTATACACGCTACATGAAAGCTGATTTTAAAAAAAAACAGGTACAGGCAAGTAAATGCATTGAAAATAACAAATTAACTAACTGCATTGTCTAGTTTTAGATAAAAAAGTGTAGTTATGGTTTAGATGAACAGGATATCGTACTAGCAAAGAGTCATGGGCTTATTGCGTGGCTAAACTGCTTTGCACTTGACTTTAAACTTTGTTTAGGTAATTATCACATTAAATTGGATCTATACAAACAACCTTTCCCGCTTTTTTGCTCTCGTGAATATTTTGAAAGATGACTGTCTGCATGCATATGTAGACCAAAACCCAGGAACCATGTGCCATAAGAAAGTGCAGTTCTAGCATCTAAGGACATTTGGTTCTCTTAACGACTACCCCAATCCAGACACCCATTTCTCCTTACGCATGCTCATGCTTCTCTGAAACAATTAACCAGCATTCAGTTCCTAACTTAGAAATGCGAGTACTTTCGGTGCACTTTGAACTCGACACTGCTCTTTTTGAGATAGGCCTATCAATCAAATCATAGTTCGTTTTCGGTATTCTTCTCTCCCATTTAATTATAGTGTACTTCATGTATTTACATGTAGGCCTATTACCTTAATACTATATTAAGGCCCACGTGTATACATTATACATCTACATACATTATACATCTGTTATCGAAAACATAAATTTGATTTTAGCTATCAATTTAGAAAGGCCATAGTTGTGCATCGCCAGGTACACTTATCTGTAATCGAAGGCAAGCAGTAGATGCAAAGGTATCTTTTAGTAACTTCACGGTAGAACAGTAAAGTGCTTACGGCTATCCAAAATACAGGCTAAATATAATCCAATAACAGTTGCACAATTTTTAAACATAACTTCCTTTAAAAGTGTATACTTACGTGTATATGCAATGCTTATGAAATCTAATTCGGATTTTCCGTTTATTATATTTATTTAAACATGAGAAAATTTCGGCAAACGATATTGAGCCAAAACATTATAATGTTAAAACTTTTGCACTTAAATAGTAAAAAATTAAAACAATTAGGAGACAAATTTGTGCTCACAAATATCTATTTTGGGTTACATAATGCTGATTAATTGGAAAAATTGTTAGTGACAAATTGGCTACACCAAAATAACAACATTATCTCTACGACAGTTTGATATTAGCCTACTTAATATGTGCACATTTAAAAAACAGTTATAGTCGAGCTTAGACGTGTATCATGAGGTTGCATGCAAGAAAAGCTGGAAACTTACCCATATTGTCCTGGAATAATCGATGGGTAGCCTGACCTTACTGGTAGTGGGACTCCTGGAAATACAAAAAGATCATTTTATTAAATACATTTTAATAGATTTAAATGTATTTAAATACGTTTTATTAAATACTTTCGTAGCATAAAATACAGCATTTCCTCTAATCACAGTATAAATAAATGATGATCATGGAGCTAAACAACTGTCACCTGCACGGAATCATAGTTAACAATTAACAATTTAGAATTATCAAATGACACGTTTTTCCCATCAAGTTTGTTATTAACGTTAATTGACAAGTGATTGGTGATTGTACATAATTGTTAATGTTCTAATACATATACATGAATAATGTATATGAAAATCAAGCATTGGTGAAGATTACTGATAGCATAATGTATACTCTCTACTCTTCCATATTTGGGAATGTTAAGAACAATGATAGTCGTCTGCACGATCACACCGGCGCCGTCACTTTATATATAGGAATATTTAAAGAGTGAGACCATACGACATAAAAAAGCAAGATCATCCCCTCTCCCAACAATTGCGTGCCAAATAGACTTGTTATGTCTTTTGGGAATAGTCATTTTTCTTTTAAATTAACGATAATTTCTTTTCTTTTCTTCAGGAGGATATTAAAAGAAAATAGTTTGTCAATAATCAATTCAACAAGCATGAACAAGTCGTTCGCTCTTGGCTAAAAATAACAACCAAAATGTAAACGAAAAATTAGCCGCAAAAAATAAGAACTATTTCCATCAGCAACAAACTCCATTTGAAACATACATGTATAAGATGTGTCATAAAGATGGAATTGTGCTCGTAAAATAGACAGAAGATCTTTGAATTTTCTGAATATAATACATTTACTTGTAAAACGCGATCCTTTAAAATGAGTAAATGCATTTCACTGATATGCGTTTCTTTGTTTGAAAGAAGTTGGCTTATTTATTATCATTTATTACTATTTTTCTGACGCGCAGGAGCATTTTCAAGCATCTTGTATTTTCTCGGTCATAAGCAACTTTTGTTGTCTATTTATGTTCGTTACCATTTGATCTTTTCTTATTTCATCCGAAAATATAATCCCCAGAGTGAGTTAAGTCCAGTTCGAAAGTGCTTGTAAGAAACATAAGATGAAACCTACGTGTGCATGTTGCACCCACATTAGTTAATATAATTCAAAAATAATTAAACATTGGTGTGCCATGCAGTATTGTTGACAGTTTTTATTTCCTTCGTTCATCTTTGACTTTTTATCGTGTGAAAGATTATGGTATGAGCATTTGGGCTATTGTTATAACATACGAATAGTTTACATGTTATACGTGTATGTGACACAAGTAACAGCTTTATAATTTGTACACAATTATCATAACGTACGTGTTCATTACAAGAGAAAATACATATCATGTTTAAGCTCCTGAGTACAGAAAAACGTTTCAAATAATATCACCAATGATCTAAATAGTAACGAAAATATTACGTATTTTTACTTCAGTAAGGTGAATGGACGTCGTCCTGTTCCATATCGGATATTGGATGTCACATCTTATTTTAAAAAATTCTCAAAGATCTGTTAACAGCAACAGCATAAAATCACTTCAGTGTATTATAAAGCAGACATTTGAATGCACTAAATTTTCCTAAAATGGCCTTCATATAAAATTTTGACTTCATCATGACAAATTGTTGGCTTTTCCTATAATTCCAACTTGACAGTTTACATGTATGCATCATTTATGGATATATTTTATATCGGACGGGATGGGGAGGGACGTTGTCCAGTTCGAATGATAATGAAGCAGGTGGGTTAGGGGGTGGAGAATTTTAACTTTGTAATGTAGTCCTTTGTAATCAGTTCTTAATCGCCGTGTAATGGACCTTTAATAGTTCTTAACTCAGTGTCTATATTTGAAAAAAGTCAATTTATCACCAATAGACTGTCACAGCACAGCATACATGTATACTATATACAAGTTATACATGTACAGTATACTTGTAATAGCATATCAAACAATGCAAATTACTATGCCATGATTTTATCATCCACTTTTTCAGTTGATCAAATGAGTTTCATTCAGTTTTGGAATCTCATGCCCTTCCATCATGTGTTACGTGATTATGTCGCAAAAACTGACATCACCGTATCTCACTGTTGCTAGGTTATAATACATGTACGTATAATTATTATATTCACATGGATTTGAGAAACATTAGACAAATGTTTAGCATTATTATACGAAATGATGTCAATCAAGAAACATCAGATAATGTACTGATATGCCGTATTTTGACACCGTTAGAGTATCTTAGTCATTAGTGCAAATTTGAAAATTCTGAATAAAACTAAGACTTATAAAAATGGCACGAAATGTTAATTTATTTTCCTACTTTGGCCAAGCGTTTTCGAACTTGCTATAGCCATTTGGGTTCACTGTTTCTCCGTTAGACCACCTAAGGGGCTCTGCCTCCATTGCTCTTTTAAGTATTTCTGATGAATGAAAACATGCACCCTGTGTATTACCTCATTATAAAAACCAAACAGAACCCAGATGGAAAGGGGGAATGAAAGAGGAGAGGCTGGAAATTGGTGCTTGTTCTTCATCTTCATTCAAACATTCCTCCATCACCAAATGTAAACCCATCAAGAAGAGAGTTTATTTACATTCGAATTTTAATTAGTTTATCTAACTACGTATATATGTACGGAAGCTGTTATATATGACGGGGAGTCACAGGTGGCATTAAGTAGGCCATAGGACAAATGGATTGGAAACGAGCAGCTCTCTGCTAATAATTAATAAACATATGGATTTCACCCTCCAATCATATGACACTTAGTTGCTGACATAAGCAAGTTCACTGAGTTGAATTGAATTGCAGGAATATATGCAATGATTTTGTATTGATTGATATTGATTGCTAGTACTTATGTAAAATTAACTTAAGTGACATTGAATAAAAACCAAATGGTAATCTGAATCGCATTTAGTCTAAATCGTTGGACGTAAACAACAACTATTTTCAAAGTATATTAAAAGAATTGTTGTTAATCCATTTTATATTTACCTTCGAAGAGGTTCCTTGAAAACAATTAATGAGATTCGATTCGATTCTAATTATTATGTAAAATATTAATAAAGTAACGCTTTTAAAAGTTGATTCTAGTTCAAATATTTTGTAAAAACCTTTTTCTTAATATATATGCATATTAATACATGAAAGTTGCCTCTATTTTATATTGACGCTATTAATTATTCACAATAATTTAAATTTAAGTACATGTATCTATTGTGATGACCAGGGGTCAGGGGTTAGTCCCCGCCGGAATAGGCGGGAAGGCCAACCGCATTCCAATTGGGGATGCGGAATGCATAAGGCGACTTGAAACACTTGCATTCCATTCGGGATTAGAATGGAATGCAAGGTGATGTAATTAGTTTCGGTCAGACTGGAAAGCAGTCTGCCCTGGTCTGTGCCTGAGGAAGGTAGTCGGTGCGAGGCGTCCCTGGTGGTTGTGGAGCCGAGTTGGCTGCCAGTTTTCCGAAGTGGTGAGACGCGGATTGCCATTGTGATCTATGCACGAACTGTGTTATACCTGAATAAACCGTCATCTGTGTGTGCATTACCTGGACTCCGAGTGATTTCCCTGTATCCGGCTGTCGGGGAGATCCCCCCCCCTTTCTGATCGGCTATAAGAGACTATTACACTATATAAATATATATATCGATTAACATTGAAAAAATAAAAACGAAATTTTCTACGCATTTGAAAATATAAAAAATAAATTCAAAAAGATTATAATTGAATGAAACCATTGAATTTTGCTACATTAAGCACAACAAGCACGTGCGCAAATCTCCTGCTCTGATTATCTACCAGTTTTTTTTAATTGTTTGATATTAATCCGCTTCATTTTTATTACTTAGAAAATACAGTTACCGGCTTCTCGGTAATAGCATTCGCGCTTTCTTACAAAATTTGTAATAATTACTGCAGTCAAACTCAGACGTATTCTATTCTGTCTGTATTTTGACCTCGTCTCATCGTGAATTTTGAAGTTTTTTAGATGAGCAGCTGTAGAGGAATGTATCTCGCCCCCTTCCTCTTTCTTTCTAGCTGGGTGATTTAAACCCTGGCTTAACCTAATCAGATGCAGGTCTTTTTTGCTCTTGAGTAAAATTTCCGGGTATGCAGCATATGTCCATCACTTTTTAGCTTTGTTTCTTTGCAACTTGAAGTTAGCGAGTGTTGAACTGGGAATATGCTTGGATGCATAGAGGTTCGTTTTAATGCATTTTTCCGCACTGAATACTATACGAGCAACAAAAATACACATAAATGCTATGTTTATGTAGGGGCCTATACCGGCAGTTAGCTAAGAAAAACAGTCTCCGTTTATATATTTTTAATCGTCGTTTTGTTGTTGCTCGAAAAACAAACATCGCAGTATTTGCAGTTCTTTATGAAACTGAACCTGGTACCAAAATAGCCAAGTAGGACGCTGCCTGCACTGATGTTGGAATCCTGTTTTAATAGTAATAATGCATTTCTTTCCTATTATATGATCTGCTTGGAACACGGGTTTTTGATTGCAATTTGGTTTATTTGTTTATGGAAAAGGATTAACCATTTTTTGCGCCAACCTTGATGGCGACAATATGGCCTCATTGCTTGTCATCTGTTAAGAAGGCGTATAATATCGTTTTAACAACAGTCGTCAGATCTTTCGCAGACATGTAACACATTTGCGAAATAGCCTGTTTGGAAGTTTGACAGACTTTAAAAAAAAAGTTCAAAACGGGTGAAACACGAAATTATGAAGCTTTGCAAACACTAAAAGTCAAGCAACACGTATAATCATCAATGTTTACTTTTCGCCTCATGTCAAATGCTACAAGTAGTAATGATGACGATGATTGATTAGGGTAAAATTATTAAAACTGGAACACTGAACTACACTAATTCGTTTTGTCTAGTGGAGCAGTGGTTTCACAACTTGCAGACATAAGCGTATGCTAATTACGCTCCCTATCTTTAGTAAAAATAATTTTGATTGGCCGTTTTTTTGCAATTATCCCGTGTTACAATTATCATATTTTATTACGTGCACAAACAAAAAGATACCGTGAATAAATGCCTTGTCTTTTAAACATTATTTATTAGATTTTTAGTCTTGCAAATTCTGATGAAGACTTTTTAAACTATATACACCAACTAATTTTCTTAGTTTTTTTTCGTTTAATGCTGTTGAAGTCGACATTTTATCCTCATATTTTACATGTAAGTATTGCCTATTTATATCGGCAGACCGTGAGAATTAACGGACGCATTTCCGAACGCATCGCGCGAATTGAAAAATGTGTTAATGATATAAAGGAACTTAATTACTTATTTACGAGTTTTGCTTGCAGTTTATATAAATGATGCCCTCATATATAAGTAGTGATAACTAAAAGGGCTAAGACTTATTATTGGTGCTAACAGAATATTGTTTAGCAATCATAAATGTCTTACCATGTTGTGAGTTTCCTCGTGGTTTGGCCCCGATATAAGCTAAGTTGACGTTAGCTTTTCTACCATCTATAATAGGATTGCCGTCTTTGCACGCTCTTTCAGCTGCTTGGCGGTCAGTCATGGTCACCTGCAAAAGAAAAGGATCATAATTTAGCAGCTATTGCTTCAACAATCAAAACTTTAATAGAGAAAAATAATGCAAATAGCACTAAGCTTGAGAAAGCAATACAATTAAGTAAAGAATTACCAGTTTTTCGAAATTATAGAATTGTCTACACAACTCCAAAAAGAATATATTTATTGCAATAAATAGATTTAAAAATACTATTCAAAATACTTCGCAATGCGACAAACGGATATCCCTGAATAGCTCTGAAAAAATACATTATAATCGACTAAATTTGTCGTTATGTTTTGAGGCAAATCATGCATCATTGAGTCGAATAACAACAGGTAAACTGACTCTTGATCGCTGCATCGTATCGCCTTCTTTCACTCGACCCACCCTGCAAGAATTCTAAATAGGACAGCAATATTGAAGAAGGGGGTCTTACTAATGATACATCTCCAATCTCTTTAACGTTTTGAGGACAGTTTTTGAATATTTTTTTTTCATAAATCTAAAGTCGTTCAATATCTAAGCCAGTAATTTTACTAACATGCGTACCCCCGTTGCATATCATCTGTAATACTGGTGGCTATATATTTTACATAAGAAACTACTTTTAAAGAAACACCGTTCATATTTGTAAACGGGAACTGCTATTGCCAGTATACGAGACACAATGTATCTTCATGAACAACCTGCCATGTTCGCACTAGGTTGAAATAACATGGACGTCCTTTTGCAAATCCTTCGCATGAATCGAATCGATCTTCGAACTGAACTTATAAAACCAAAACAGTAATTGTACTAGCCATTGACATGAGCTTTGGGCGTACATGTAAATGAGATCATAGACCTCAATGCTGCTAAAGCCAGGACGATCCAGCCATGCAAATTTCCTCGCACGTGTTTCTCTTAACCGTAAAAATTGAGGACATCTTGCCGAAGAACCTCTTAATTTTGCTCGATTTCAATTTCCGGCACGCAACAAATGAAAGCCTCCCGTTTGCTTCCCATCAACGCTCGCGTGTCGGCCTCGTGTGCAAATGAGGCGCTGATGGCGGTGAAATGTAGCATCGATTGCTCTCCGATTTTATAGACAATTAAACGGCAAACGAGCAGACGAGCGCCGCTAAACTCGGTCATTCGGCATCATCACAGACCTCCAGAGGCAGGGCATTCATTTCGTCATCCAGCGCGCATGCGAGACGCAATAATGGAGGACATTGTTGCAACTTGCAACGGGTTGAGCACGTGTGCAGTGGAGGGCGGTGGTGCGTTTTTCTACGCAATTTTGACAAGTCCATTCTAGTGTACGAGTTGATGGTGGTGGGCTGCTTGTTGATCGTTGTGCCTTTCGCGTGTGCGGATCCCCCTAGACCCGTGCCGGATTGCAGCCAACTCTC
>JAQIXS010000936.1:0-36293 GCA_034700785.1 Rossiulus vilnensis | reverse complement strand
CACGCGTGCTATGTCTTCTGTAACATTACAGCAATATTTTTATGGCCCTATAATAATTCAAAGACCTATATGTGGCAGTTTGATGTTATAGGCCTATATTTATAGGCCCCTTCCTTCCGATGGTTGAAACATGGAGCATAAAATTTCCCGGTTAACTCCTATAGTGTCAGGGTGAGCTTTTCAACTCATTCACTCTGGCGTGCACCTTACACTTCCAATTTACGCACACAAGGCCATATTATATAACCCCAGGTTAGGGTAGCATCGTTTTTTTGTTGTTTTTTTAACACCACTTGTAGTCACTGATCCCCTTTCATTTTTTTATAGAGGACCCCCTACAGACCCCTTATATGAGACCACGGATACCTACATGTATACGTGTACAGAAAATTTTGAGCCAGTGGCGAATATAGAGGGGTGGGAGCCCAGGGCACGCGCACCCCACCTAAAACCTTGTGGTTTTTTCTTCTTCTGTAAAATATAAAAAAAACGTACATACTTAAAATAATTTTTGTATCGTATGCATTTTCTACGTGATGTTTTGAGAGAGAAACAATTGCATAATGATGGCGTACATGCCCTTGTCATACATTGTACCCCATGCAAGTATTTTTTTCTGCATTCACCACTACTATTACTTCTTTCGACATTATTTCACATTTCGACATGATATTATTTTGTGCAAAGTAGAATATACAAAAATATTTTTTGAAATGCCTTAAAGCATTCTGGACGAATTCCAAAATAAAACCCGAAGTGTTATGCTGGATATCCACTTTAAGATTTGAGAGCGAAAGTAACTATCGTGAGTAATCTCATATAGTCTGTTCACATGCTAAATCCTCTCCTGTTTGCTAGTTTGTGCTCTCGAAAAGCTACTTTCGCTCTCATTTTACAAATGGACAAGCAGATTTACAAAAAATCACGCAGTAATTCGGCGTTTTCATTCCACTTTAGAAATGTCATGTCATTCTTGAGAACATAAAGTACACCGGTATTTATGTTCAAGTCTATATATCATGTCATTTTTTCAATTGAACGTTAGACTTGGACATGTACACGTAAGGGAGCTTGATCTTACACATGCAAATTTCTTTGAAATTTCTGATTGTATATCTCACTCATTTATATGCGTACTCGCAAGTAATCATTCGCGTGTTCTTTCACTTCTTTACTTGACATCAGTGTATCATTTATGCTGTTTCATAAACCTTAAAATTTGGAGTTTTGATTATAAATGACACAGAATGCTGCATTTTTATAACTGCATGCATAAGTATTTCCTAGCAGATGTATCTTCATCATTGCTCGTTTAGTTTGGCATGTATAGCCTACTTGTCAGGATACAATAATATCTACTATATGTACATATTGAGATACATTTCTTATTTGAGATGATTTGCCTTTATAGATGATATTATTCGACATTAGATCATGAGCGCCAGGATCGCTGCCTCAAAGGTGCATTTATGGATGTCTTAATTGCTGAAAATTCGAATATCTGAGATTCAATAAACGAGTATATACATGTATTAACTGTGTTTTACTGTAATACTCATAGTGCTTTTATGTATCTCTCTCTATTATCTTTCTCTAGACACGTATTCAGACCTTGGTTAGTATAAGATTACAATTTTTTAAAGCTTAAACGCTGCATAATCATATTTTCATTATCGATGCGATATAACTATGTTTACATGTGTCTTCAGTTTATCGTTAATATTCTCGAGACTTATTAAACCAAGTACAGGTATCCAAACTAAAATCCCCTGAACTTCAATATAAAGGGAAGTTTATTGACACGGTGTAATCTGGCGGATAATATCGAGAATGTATTCTTGATTCTTGTAACTTTGATATGTATGATATTTCGAAAGCATTTCACATTGAAAACGTATCGTGTTGATATAAGTAGTAAGTTTGTATGATGTGTAATTATGTTTAATATCTGCGCGATTCTGATTAAGTGTATATTTTGATGAAGGAAAAAAATGTTTATAACGGTGAACCTATATTGGCATATATAGACTAAATATGGACTTAATAATGGACACATACAGTATATATATAGGGTCGAAGTTATATGACGTCTGTAAATATCCTTTTAGGTTAAGTTTTTCTGATTTTCATATTTTTCTTCCGAATAAAAAATTTTGGTTTTCGGTATTTTTGCTACCTGGAAATTTATTGGGCAAGTTTCAACACTATTGTTGTATATTTGTTGTGGTTATTATAAAACTAAGTGTAAATCGAATTATTTAAATTAATCTGAATTAAGCCTGGACTAAATTTTAAGTTAGAAAGTATTTATTAACCCATACACACGAAAGGGGCTCTGTCCTTATAGTACATAAGCATTTTACCTTTTTTCAACTTATAGTCTAGCCGTTCAAACAGTTTCCAGTTTACCGTGACACAACTGAAGTCTGAGCTTAACTGAAAAGAAGGGAGGGGGAGTTCGGAGTTTTCTTCAAATCTTAAACAGTTTTTATATAAACCGGTTCTTGTTACCTATTATCTCGGCTTAAACTGCCTTGTTTGCTTATGCCATAGCATCAAGTTACATATACGTGTAACAGCCTTATGTAACTTCGTTATTCCTTGTTTTTTTTTATGAAAAATTAAAATTTCACCTTGATAATGCCATTACTTGCAATCGCATTGGCCTGCTGTCGCTATGAGCTTCCAACTAATATTTTTAGTTTAAAATTTAACTTTTTTTTTAAAGAACAGTAATAAAGTAAAACAAACGTGAAAGCAAAAATGTTTGAAGTTTTGGCATACTTGTACAAGTATTTACATAATTGTTTAGAAATATATGCACATATATTTGTTTAAAAGTTTACAAATAATACGAATGAATCCGTGAAGTAAAATGTATCTTACAGTTAGTGTTAGAGTTACAGTGTAGTGTTTGTTGAAACAGAACCAACGTCGAAAAATAATATCGCGGATATTGACTTTTATTTGTAGGTCAATATAATGGTACAGTGTATATGAAAACAATTTTAATGGTAATGCTTTGGGGGTCATCCTTTAGGCCTAATGCTTTTATGTGTATTTATACTGTACATGTATATCAGTTATTAAGGGCGTGTTTAATGGCAATTTTGTAAATCGACTACTTGAATAATGTTTATAATTTTATACCGATAGCCAATTTGTTATCAAGGTCTCCCAATTTTGTTGTGAGCCCATAAACGTATAGCACATACCCCCAGAATAAAATTTTCCATAATCAATCAATGAATGAATTTAATGGAGGACCATCTCGTGCATCACTTTTTATAGGCATGAACTCCTTCTAGTTTATACATGCCTTGCATACTCTGCGTATGCTGATTCCATAAATGCATACGCACATTTCCTGTAGTGCTTCTGCCATATTCTATAGCTTTTCTACAATAATTAACAAGTGTGATAGCTATAAAACAACTAAAATCGATATCTGAGCAGAATTAATGCAGACAAGGTATAATTATACGCTAAACGTTTGCGAGTCAATGCTGTATTCCACGATCACTAATTATAGTCGTATAAAGTAAAGATTTAAGATCTAAAAGTTGTCTTTTCTTTTTCTCTACGAGGCTTCTGATTTGAGCACTTTTAATTAATGGCTCTATGTTAGATAAATTTGTGGATAAATATTGCTTCTTGGTCCACATGTAATCTTGCACACAGACAAGTATATTCATTGTAACGTATATACACGCTATCTCTTTTACACTGATCCGCTTTTAATGGATGAAAGTGTATAATTTTTTCCTCATCATAAACTTTATACATTTCTTTATTTGAACGGCAAAAGCATGCAGGGGAAAAAATGCGCAGAGTGCTTTATTGCTAGCGTTGATTAGACGCATAAAAGCCTAATGACATTTTTGGATTAATTTTTATTTTCGATATTAACGTTATCGAACGCTTTGGGAATTACATACGTATAAGTGCACGTATATACTGTAGTTGAATGTATCTACGGATGGAGTACCTTGTTCGGATGGAGGAGTGGTGAAATTTTCCTGTGCGAATCATCAATTTAGCGATTTCATCTTTATCGAAGTAATTAATGCTTCGCTTTAACCCATAAAGGATATTAAAAACGCAGATTAATACGATCATAAATTAAAAGTTTAATAACATTTCTTATAGCCTAAGTTGGTATCTCGAGTGACATGTTGTCTTGCAAGACGATTTATCCATCCACTGCATATACCACTTAAGTTGTGGGGAATTGCTATATGGATGTCTGTGCGTTTAATTAAATTGAAATGCTCGAGTATATTTTTCATGAGAAGCCAGGCAACCTGGAGGACACCTCTATGTCTTAAAGCCGATTTACACCCGAGGCCTTTTCGTTAAATGCGACTTGTGACGCTGAGTTAGCGAGAAAGCATGATATTTGGTGTTGAACGTGTATGGGGAAATTTATATTCCACCTGGTGGAATTTTCAACATACAGCAGTGCATGTTTGTTTGAAGAACATGTATTTTTTAATGTTGTCATCGTTCAGCTAACGTGAGGTTGGCCAAAACCAACTCACGATTCCTTAGTACAAACTGTGTAAGGTCCCGCAGACCTGGAAAACATGGAATTGTCAGGAAAGTAGAAAAACCACGAAGAGTCTGGAAAGTATGGCAATTTTTATACAAAAGTCATAGAAATTTTCAGCAGATAGCCTAACATGCAGGAAATTTTGCTCAAAAGAGAGCGTATCCACTCACACTCATGTAATAATATGGAATGTACCTATTTTCCAGCATACTTTCAACTTCTGATTACTTCAGCCTGCCAAAAGACCAGCGTCTGTTCATCGTAACCTCGGTTCATAAGTTCACCCAGTATTATTTTTAAGTAACAAAATGGCGTAAAATTGAAACGTTCCGCTGGGGCTGCGTATAGGAGTTTCAGAACGAAACGAAATCATCAACCCAATTGGGAGGGACGAGCCAATTAATGTTTCTTGCGAAAATCAACGCCATGCACGGTTCTCGTATTGCTCTTGGAAAATAATAGACTGTCCCTTACGCAACATGTCCTGCTTTTTAATTAACGCCGGCAAAATAATTACGCTATATAATAGTGTTTTATAAATCCTCGTCTCTGAGAGGGACTTTTAATAGCGTTAAGAAAAATGATTTGTAATAGCACTTGGGACGGTGCCATGGAAGTGCACGCATGTGGCACGACACCAAGTGGACATTTTGCGTTGAACCCTTCTTGGCCCGCTTTATGTGACATTGCACGTAGGAAGTGGGTATGGTTTTTTGAATTTCTAGTCATATAAAAGATATAGCCGTAATTCTCGCGCATTCCTAAATAGGCATTAAAGAGAAGAAAGCCTTGACGGCTATGCCAGCATTGCATGCTGAAAGTAAATTAAAAGCGTAATTAAGGCTGAAATATCGCCAAACGGTAAACCTGTATAGGGGGACACAACACGTGTCTGTTTGACGAAATGCACCACTAGCTCAAAACTCGCCCCATGGATCCGAAGAACGCATTGGAAATTTTATTTCTTAAAAATATTAATGAATGGAACGCCCGATATTAAAATTTCGCACGTAGGTTGGTTGCTCTCCACCAACCTCATTCCTTGACCTTGGTCGAAAGATTGCGAAGGAATGACAGTTTTACCTCTAGACTAAAGGCAATATGCTCCTGAAGGACTGACTCATTTTAGTGCTGGAATTTACTGCTTTTATGAGCCCATCAATGTTTGCGCCACTGTTTAAGTATATGTATGAACGCAATTTTATAACGTTTTTCTAATTGGTCTGTTCCCCATAAAAATCCCGTTCACTTTAATTGTAATTTAATCATGGAGTTAAAATCGATTTTGACGATCGTCTTCCAGCAACGTTTTATAGCGTTCAGAAATTATTCCCCTCCCCTCTTCTCTCTGGGTACGAAGCGTCCATAACGTGTCTGAAAACGCACGCTGTTGGGCGACCTGTGGTGCCATCTGTGATCGTGTGAATCAATCCGCTATAGTAAACGGAGAATAGTAATGTCACCCGGCCAATTAAAATGACATAATGATGTAATGCGACACGCTACAGAAAAGAAACTATGTGCATGCAGTGCATTGTCTTCCGTAATTTCCTATTTTGGTTTTGATTTATACAAACTAATAATGATCATTGGTCTTGCTGTTAATAAACTCAGGATTTTCCATTGGTTCAAGGTCGTGACATAATGCACTGTATGCCCGCACGGAATCGCAAAAAAAGGATACGTTTACTTAAGTGTGACGTGTTTTTATCAGTAAGTGGATTCAAACATGTATATTATGCAAATGTTTAATAAATAAGGTGTACATGTCCAAGAATATTTCGGAACCAAATACTCTTAACTTGACAAACAAATAAAATTGCAAACAAGTGAAATAGACTAGAAAGGGGTAGGGGGTCAGGAATTTCAAGACCTCCACATTTTTTGTCTTGTACTCGAGTTTAATAATTCCAAAGTACAGACCCACAACAAAAAATGTCTCAGACGTATTTTTTAAAGACTTTGAATGGGCGTCCTCCCTTCCATTAAGACGTAATTTATCAGTCAAGTTTATAGTTCAAATTCTTAAAAAGTCACCGAATATAGGTAATTTCCAAGTAATTTTTATTAACTGTAACTGCCTTTGTAACAATGTCCCCAAAGGCGTCTGCAATACAAACCGCACTCTGACAAGAACAGTGACATAACTCAGAAAATTCAGTTTTTTTTATAATAAAGAAAATTCTAACAGTTGCTTCAAGTTGTTATTTTGTTCTATCAATTATATCAATTTTTTGTATAATCACAGGGAGCTTGAGAAGATCGCCAAATGTGTCCTATTACATGTATAACCCCATTTCAAAGAGCGAATACATTCAACGTGATTTTCCAAGACACCCTGTAAACTGCCTTTACGTGCGAAACGTGGTGTACACTATGGAGGCCAACTGATTTGCATGAGGGTATGCAGATTTCTTGTTGTTGTTTTTGTTGTTGTTGTCGTCGTTGTTCTCACCCCTCCCCTTCCCCCCTTTCTTGCCTGTTTATTTCTACTTCCCTTTTTCTGTGTCATGGATGATGGCTAGCTGGTCGTTTTACCTATGGTTTCACTTATGGCGAACCCCTTTTACTTTCAGCCTACTTGCCTGCCTGCCTGGTAGCGTAATTATGGACGGTATATAACAATTGTATTTTTCGGCCTTTGTGAATCATTTATTCGTGCATTAAGGGGGAACTGCCCGGCCAAAGGAGCGATTAAGGGAAGCTTCCGCATGGACCAGTTTTGGATGCCCCAAAATAAAATCAAAATTCACCTACGTCTGCCTTCGTGCCTCATTGACATGCGAGCTTCGTCTTTTGTGAAAATATTTTTCCAGCTACATGTATTTCTGAATTTTTTTCCTTCTTTTCGTCGGAGGTAACTTATCCGCGAAAGTAAACAAAAATTAATTCTGAGTTGCTGAATTATGAATTTGTCGACGATGGCAAAACTACAGGGTGATTTTCAATGAAGGAGGGAACCTGAAATATTACCATAATGAGACACATGTGAGAAAACATTAGCTCCAAATAGTAACGCTAAAGGAAAGATGCATAACTTGAATTAATAAAGTTGGCCTAAGTTGTTATTTATGTATTTTTGATGTCCTAATGTCCTACCCAACACTGGATGCCCAACATGCAAAAATTACACATTTTTTTTGCTGCAAATGCTAATATAAAAGCTAATGTTTTTATGTGCATTAACAGGACATTTTCAAATTATACAAAATATATCAGACCCTATTGGACAGCCAGTGAACTGGTGAAAATAAATGTAGCATTCCTAATAAGTAGTTTAAGTAAATATGAGCGAAAAAGCATTCTTGCATGGTGGGCATTTTTTTCGAAAAAAATTGGAAGAAAACGGGTTATAACCGTACTTTCGTCGCTACTCTATTACGTATTACGTTTTTACATAACACAAATTCATGAGCATATAATAGTGATTTGAGAAAAATTTGCCATAGCAACCAGTTTTCCTACTTTAAATGATGCACACGCGTGTTGGACTAAAAATTGTTAGATGGAAAAATATTTCCCTGATTATTTATTCCTGCCTTTAAGCTACCTTTGCCTAATGAATTTGGCTCATCGTGATACACTGCATGTATTAACACTGTCAACACTAAGTAAGCACTAGTTATTGATTATTAATTCGTGCTTCAGGCATTGGACCTTGAAGCTGGTGGGAAATCACAAAATTATGTTGAATTTTCCTTGATACGGCTGTTCGTTTTTCATGAAATGGATATATTACCGTAGATGTACATTAGATGTTAAATGTGCAGTGCTTATGTAATTCGTCGAAAACGATGAACAATGCAAGTAAAAAAAGTTTGATTGTACTGTGCTTGTAATTGAATTTAACGATACGTAACTTGATATTACTTTTTAGTCCTTGCTAAGCAACAGTGATCAATGCGCTGTGAAATTGAATTCAATTTAAACTACAGTATATTTAGTGGCTGTTGGTTACCTGCAGAATAACACGTTTGTGACAGTCTTTTTGCCCGGAAGATCTCGTGTTATTTTCCAACAAACTCCATAATTACAATTTTGTCAATTATGAAATGCATTTACCTATAACGATTTACATAATTTTAAGAAAGGTTGATAAAGATGCATCGTTAATTTTGATTAAAATTTAAATGAAATATTTTGTTATAATCTTTTTGTTCTTTTATAAGCAATGATAATTGTTAAAACATAAGTGAATTTGCATACGTCTAGCCTTGCTTTCAAACCAGTACACTGTACAGTAAATTATATTGTCATAATAAGATTTCTTTACTTCATTATATTCGTTTGCAACAAATCTTAAAAAGCATTTTCCGAATAATTCAACTTTTGATACCACATGATGTTTGTTCGTCACTGTAATAGTTTATTTAAAACAGAGTATATTAAAAATAAAATCATCATTAAAGATGTCAATGAAAGCATTACTTGATAATAGAAACATAACCAATACCTCCGTAAACTTGGGTTTTTCACTAATCTTTTCAAGCCGACCAAAAAGAATTCCCCTCCCATGCATAGAATTGCACATTTTTGCTTAAAATGCTAATTATGATTTCTAAATGTAGTTTGTCCCTTGTAAAATTAGGTTTCCACTAAGGTTTGGGGTATTTTTTTATAATTTGAATGTATATTTTAATAATTTTTATAATTGATTAAACAAAACTTTAAAATAAACGTTATGTGGCCTCCGAAAACAAGTTTGTTCTCGCAATGAAACCTTGTATAACCTTGTATAAACACATAGGACATTTTAAAATTACAAAAAAGTAATTTGTCCTTAGTGGACAACCAGTTGTACATTTTAGCATCTATAATATATATTTTAGTCAAGAATGTGTGATTTTTGTGCGTGATGGACATGCTTTTGGCTCAGCCGTATTATTATCTTACTAAACGTCAGTGCACACAATACTATAAGGCAATAACACAAGTAGTTATTCACACGTTTCAAAAATGTTTTATTTTCTCTATATACATCCCCCTAGCACATGGCATATCTTTGCTGACTGTAGGGTACTGAGTTGAATTGAATTGAAACATGTTGAAGGCACATGCAGTTAAACCATATAAATGGGGCGTGGGGAAGGTCACCCCTGGATGAGGTTTCAACGTAGTGATCCAGATCGCATGTGAATGATGTCGTTTTAACTTCAGATCCCGATCACTGATCCTCAGATGCGCCTTCTTTTCTTCTTCATCTGAGGAGGAATCATTTTGAAGGAGAAGAAAGTGCGCTCTATCGTGGCTCTACCAAACGATGGCTGCCAGATCCCGTGTCATAAGTGGTAATTTATTGGTCTATTGTGGCTAAAGTTTCAATGGATCCCTCCTTCCACACGTTAGAGAGCGAGGTTAACCCTTTGCCAATAAGAGAGAGAGAGAGAGAGAGAGAGAGAGAGACTTGTCTGCCATCTCGCAATGTTTCAAAATCTTCACATTTCTACCGCTATACGTGTCTGTACTTGAGTGGCTTTTCCCGTGAACTGCGAAGATTAAGCCCGCGTACTCGCTTATAATGCAATTTCAACGTCAAATTATATTGTAAAACCATGTAACGAAATCAGTTGGGCAATAGGGGAAAATCAGTGACGGAAGCCAGTAAGGCTGCCATTTTCTTTTCTGCGTCTAGACATGGAGTTTATTGGGAACACGACACGGTTGGTAATCGTCACTTGCAGCATATAGGTTTAGGGTTACACCCCAAGAAGTGGAACGTTGTGCACCTGTCTTGCTCGTAAAAAGCTGAAGTTAGCTCTTGTTGGTTTAATAATACCTGTGTACTACTGTACGCCCACACACATGCACCTTCCAGGTAGTGCGTTTGAAAAATTGTTTAGGGTTAGGATGTAAATAGAAATGAAAGCACCAGATGATTGTTACTGTTATTTTAGGATACCTTTGTTTCATATATTGGCATCAATCGCCGCTTCAATGAGGTTTTGCTAAATGAATAATTTTTTTTTTCCGGGAGAAATGAAAATCCGCT
Source organism: Rossiulus vilnensis (assembly GCA_034700785.1). NCBI lineage: Eukaryota > Metazoa > Arthropoda > Diplopoda > Julida > Julidae > Rossiulus > Rossiulus vilnensis. Next base: position 25,752 of record JAQIXS010000936.1, on the reverse strand, counting down.
AAACTGTACATGCCCCTCCAGTAAATTATGTATTTAATGGAAGAGTGCAATCATTCAGTATTCCAGTCTGTTAGAAGTACACCTACCTGTTCGAGGGGCAGATCTCTGCAATAAACTTTTCAGTGACATGAAGGACATATATCAAAAATACGATGCAATTTGATATAAAATCTCCATGCCGCATGATGTTTTTGATTTTATTGTGACGCATAAATTACTAAATGTGTTATGAATCACTCTGCCTTTAGGCATGCATTATAAAAATGATTTCTATGAAAACTCATTAAATGTAATGGTCTTAAATATCAAGACTAATTGCTTGTTAGTACAATAATTAATATGCCAGTAAAATGGGTTTTCGAATTGTTTATATGGACCGTTTTTAAACACCATGATGAATCATTTTTTTTCCGAAAGTTTGCCAATTATGTTAACCAGGTGTCCAAAACGTAGTGTCAAAAATGGACGTTATTAATTTAATTTAAGGGCTTAAAATTTTATTTAGGGCTGGTCTATACGGCTTATACGGCCCAGTAAACTTCAAATATAAAAGTATTAAGAATTTCAAAATTCGATTGATTACACTCTTATTTAGGTATAGTTATTTTGGGCACAGTGTTTCACAATTTTGCCCAATGAACATTGTTCAGTGTACATGAACAGTGTAGTTGTATTTTATTTGTTTTTCGAAACAGACAGAAAAAAGTTGTGTATATGTAAATGAATTGTAACTTACAAGTTGTAAACCATTCGCATTACGGTTACAGTCATTTTTCAACAATCTTATGAGCAGGTAAAAATATATAATTAAAAAATGAAATAATTTAAATATTTTATATGCAAGGAATTCTTTCACATTTCAAAATGTACATTTTTATTTTTCCCATTTAAAATGGAAATACATTTGATGCAGATTAACTATTCTTATTTTCAAGAATTTACAAGTATTTTGATATACAAGTATACAGTGTATGCATATTTTAATTTTACGGTTACATTTAATGCTTCGTTGTTGGTTAAACAAACATGGAAGGCACTGGCAAATAATGCTGTAGAGCTTCTTAGTCAGGTAGGTAGCTAATCCTAAAACATTTTGTGCACTAAAATGAAATAAGGAATGGTGCGTCATAAAACAGACTTATGAATTAGGAATGAATAGGAAAACGTGTGCTTATTTTGGACAATTTTGATGGAGTGGAAAAGTATGGGGTACTTAACTCCATTTAATAGGATGTGTATATTTACCACTTTTCATCAAGAGAAAAGAGAAAACTTAGTCCAACCAGACTATCCGAGAAAACAGGCGTTAACTCATGTGCACTATGTACATTAACGAATTCAATCGAAATACAAAAATGTTTTCGTTTAAAATTTTTAATCCTTCTAAATGTCATTGATCTTCACCTTTTATAGTTTGCATCTTCATTTAATTATTTTTGTCAAACAAACAAAAAATTAAGCCGCTTTATCATTACATGGTGATAGTGTTACTAAATACCATATTAATTGTAACTTAATTATAACGTTTTAAATTCTGTAAAGATTACAGTACTTTATGTGTTCGTGTTCCACAATGTTTTTTTAAGTTTTTTTCGTTTTTAAAATACATTGTACATAAACATATATGGCTACGAGTAACATATCTTATTTAACTACGTTTCCACTAGTATGATGACAGTTTTCAAAGTGATTATCATGGATTGCAGATAATATGAGTATGCAAAGAGTTGAAATTGCATGTCATGTTTTAAACCGTTTTAATGTGTGTTTATGTATAAAATTTTAAAACTTCTTAATGAATTGGGAAAAAATGTACGTCGATGCCACTAGAACCTATTTAAAAAAATTAAGGATATCTTTGGCAAAACGAAAAGTATTTTTAATTAATGTAAACTCTACATTCTGTAGGGAAAACTTAAATCCTCCATTTCATGTTTCTAAAGAATGTGACAGACAAGCTCATTGTTTCTATTATCATATATGATTATCACATGCTGTGCAGAGTTAAGAGATATAATATATAATACAAGCGTAATATAAATGTTAATTGTGCTGTTAGAAACAATTAGTAATTCTTCCAAATTCACGCTGTGATAATAAGAGCGAGAAACGATGTTGTGCTTATGCTCAAGCTTATGGCAAATCAGTATAAGTTTCTAATTCGGCAATTGAATTTTTCAATGGTTATGTGTGACGGCATTTGTAGATAATTTTTCAACTGCTATTGCATATTCCATAACTGCAACTGTAATTTCATATTTACAATACTATATCAAATATTTTGCATATACAACTATATACTGGACCACGTTCTGTCGTGGTTGCACATTTCTTCATTCTGATTTGGAGGATTAAAACAAGATTTAATGGCGATACGAATGAAAATATTGTTCATTATGAACCGATTTTGATCTTTGAATAGCGTTAAGAGCTCGACCGATAATGTGCACAGTACTGATTTATTCATAGGTATAGGGAATTCTATATTGAAATTTGATCTTTCAGTAAAATATGTCAGTAAAAAATAAAAATAATTTTACTTAAACATTTCAAATATCTATATGAACACTGACATTAATTGGAAAGGTAAATGATCTCAATCTACACACATTTGGCACATAGACATACCTTTATGTGTCAGACAAATGAGGGCCCGTATAGGAATGTAGACGAGTTAAAAGGATTACTTCAAAATACAGGATGATTATTTCATTAATCTAGTACGTGTGCCACCTTCATACTTTAAATAGGTTAAATTGACCAAAAGTGACCTACATGATCGTTACATGATTCGTTTTGTTGTGAATCTTAGTACACATGTGCTAAACATGAAAAAATATATAATATAGCGATTTACGAACTTGGCCCCCAACCCTATATAGAAGAATTCGTGGCTCCAAAATCCAGGAGCATACTGTACATGATACCAGATACTCTATGGTGTTTCGTTATATCAACAATTTTGAAAAAGTCGAAGTAAATTATAAGGAATTGTTCTTTTGAAAATACAATGTACATGTATAATTCAATTTACACACTATATACAGTACAATTCAGGTGGCGGCATTTAAAAGAGTCTAGAATCTGAATTTTTTTTAGATCGCAATGTCAATGAAGTACTTAATCAACATCGCTCAGAAATATGTATTGAATTTATGTCAAATGAGCGCCACATTAGAATTAGTTGAATATATGCGGTGCTTGTGGTTGATGAGTTGTGGATTTTGGAGTTGCCGTTGGGATAAAAATGGTAATGTAAACGATTACTGTATGAAGTGGTTTTACCACTAGGCTCACTTGTGATTTTTATTGGATATATAGCCTACTGTATACTGTGGAAATGTGTATACTGCACATTAGGAATTTGAATAAGAAAAAGGGGTCCTAAGCTCTTAATCATATACCGGTATCTATAGATGTAAACCATACTAATCTCAGATTTTCAGTGAACACATTTACAATAAATTGAAAGCTTGTATACACTTTATCTCATTTGTGCATATCCCAAGAATTTTGAGCTTCAAATTTGTAGTCCAATTCACCATGTATTTTACGTTCATAATACATTTCGCATGTATTTAAAAAAAAACTATCGGACTTCAGCTTAACGACAATTAATAGTTAAGTTGCTAGCGGAAGTTAACGCAATGGATAAATAGCAAAGAACGTATATCTGTCGTGCTTTAATGTAAATGAAATTATAATTCAAAAAAGGCCATTCTGTTTTTTGTTATTAAAATGCTTAGTTTTACTATTTGTGAAAATTTAATTCGTGATGATTATAATTATTTGTTAGCTTGTTGGAATGCAAATTTGTTTCTAAAATTACATTATATGAAACAGCATGTTACCATATCGCCGACGACATGCCTTTATACATATGATGTTTTTAAAATGTCTCGTTAAAAAAAACCTTACTTCTTAATTTACATTTGTAAATTGGAACATGGATTTAAATGAGGACCAGATCCCAACATGTGCGTTATGAGTACCACAAAAAATTATATTATATTTCTTAATTGCGTTTTCTCCATATTACAAAAAAACAAAAACTGAAAAACTCGTGACATTTGACAGCATTTGATGTTAACCAGGGATGTGACAATAAGCAAGTTGTTATAAACGGAATAATTATAAAAACGCGGTCATCAAGCTTTTCCTTAGTTGCCGATTACGTTAAACGCAGCTTGTTGCCGGGGGCCGTTAATGTGATATAATGAATTAAGAATTTGTGACATCTTCCATGTACCGTAAATCCTTCTTCATAAATGCATATTGCTATGCATACAATTAATAATTTATTAAACATACAGTGGTGTTGATTGATAGACTCTCGTATATAAATACAAAGATGGTCCCAACAATTAAAAGAGGAATAAACGCGCTTTTATAGCGCGACATAAAAGCTGTTGAAATTTCATTACGAAGTGGTCAGCGGTGAATTATAAACAATTTAAAGCAGTAAATCTTTACGCCAATTTCAAACCAATTACGCGCGTTCGTAAATATGAATTTAATTCAATTACAATGTACTGATAATTACATTGTGAAAATATTTTAATGGCTCGTGTGCAATGGTCTATTACAATGTTTCACTCCCATGCATAATCCTAATGGCAAATCTCGAAACGCATGCATGGTGGAAGATATTGTCTGCGTGTTATGCTGCAATCAGTTTTTATTTTTACGTTGCATGTACTCTCACTAATGATGTAAACATTTAAATCTTCTTACTCCATTGCGACTCCATGGGCTGTAAGCAGGGTCCTATCCTATTTTCGTCATTTTGAAGGCACAAAAAGCCTTCATATATAAAACATTTGATACAAACACAATACGATAAATAAATACATTTGAGACCTATAACTTTGTAACGGTTTTATTTTGCAAGTACCAAACTAAAATTTGCAAACACTTGTCAAATTAGCTCCTCCACGGCAAAATAGCTTTCTTGCTAGAAACTGTATTATAACTGTTTTCAGTGCATGCTTGACCAAGACAGTAATGAAATGACAACCTTAGTGAAGAGATGCGATTCTTATATTATAATAGGTACCTGGAAAATCTTTATAAGCGATGTTTTTGTAATGGTTAATGCGGTTTTTTTCAAACTATTCGATAAACATACAAGTACATAACGTTTTCTCACAATCCTGAGCTCTTGTTACAGCACATGTGCAAGTAATCCTACATGTGCTTCATATGCAGCAGATGCGATTTGCCACTATCAAAATTAGCATTTAACTTATGTCCTTTGTTTTTCTCATTTAATTGCCTTTTAGGGTTCGTTTTTATTGGAAGAATCATAAATTGAATAAAAATCTACTTTTTAAATAAACGAAAGGATCTAAAATTGGGTTTGTCTAGCACGTGTATTTCCACGTGTTCACTGTAAAACAGTTGTATTTTTATTTCTGAATTAATTTTTTAAAACTTGTACAGTGTAAACATTCCATAAATCCAATAAGTCTTCACCCTATAACGTGCCTAAATGCGTTTTAAGGGAAATAATTAATGGACGCCCTGTATTTTAAATACTTGATGTACACGCTTAAGTACGGATTAATTGGGGAAAAATCAACAAGTATCTTTTTCCTTTAGTGAATGGGAATTATAGAGGCGTATTGAAGTACTGTACATCAAGTGCTATTGAGCACTGAGTGAACATTCATTTTGTCGTAAATATTCTGCCAACATTGTTTCATCGTAAATATCATTTATTAAACATTTGCATGGAAACATTGCTTGACTCAGCACCTTCGACCTTCGCGCGTTAAATTATGCTAACTTAATTTTTACATGATATTATGCAATGTAAATTTAAGAAACCTGAATATACATACACCTTTTACATTTATATGTCACATAAGTCTTCACAACCTCATGTACGACCCTTGATATACATGTACATGCATACTTAATATCATGTACCTTATTGTACCGTGTATAGGTATGAGGATCTTAATTCGTGGACATTTTATGGAATGTTTACACTGTACAAGTTGAGAAAATTAATTCAGAAATTTAAAAAATTATTAGCACATTAAATTAAGAAATAATGTACAGTATGTGTGAACTATTACTTCCGTATTATTGAACGAGTAACTTCTGTTCAGTATAATGTTCTTAATGGTGCAATTATCACGAACGTATCTGGAACCTTTCAAGATGTGGTATATATTTTAGCGATTGATAAAATTTTCAATCCACGGCACCTATTCTGAATAGTATAGTTCATTAATAACGAGCGCGATGTCAATTTGGTATCTAAGTTACTTGAATGGAAGTCGGCTAATTTGACCAGAAAGTCCAAGTTTCGTTCAGGAAACGGAAGACTAGCCAATTTGAACTAAAAGAGCAATAAATACGAATTTTAAAAAGAATCCTGCAGAAAATGTTTGATTCGAACCTACAGGACCAGTGGCTTACGAGAAAAGAGCTTATAAATGTATACTTTCAGGATTCGTTGCTTAGGACTTTCTGTATGTTATACTAATTATAGGTACAATTGGTAAATACGATATGAATGTTCATTATTTATTTAAACAAAATTACATACATGTATTGATATTTACACCGATAAACTGATGTATTATGAATTAACGTTAACTCAAGCTTACAATATTTTTTTAACATCAGCAGTTGATCTTTTGGAATACACGTATCTCACATGCAAATGGGAAAAAATGTGATAATAGGGGTGCTCAAACAGACAGTTCGTCTTCATAGTTACCTGTTCTCATGAGAATGACCAAGCGTTGCCCTGATTGGTTTGATAATTTCAACGACCCTGAATTATTATCTCTAACAAGCTGTCTTTTTTGCTTTTTTTTTCTCACGAAATGTTTTCTGTTACTAAATATGCAAGTAAACTGCCTGATTTGAGCACCCCTAGTTAAACTAATCTTGAACTTGAAACTTTGAGATATTTTGTGTCATATCTAGAAAAGGTACAATTAGGGTTACCTTTTGGCATAATGTATGTGATTATAAATTGGTATTTCTATTAACGTTTAGCAGACGTTTTTACGTTCGACTTTAAATTAGTGTGAAACGTTCCCATGGGACTTTCTTACAATTCGCGGTGTTCTGATACTTTAATTGCAATTTATGATCAAATCCTCAGATCTGATGTCTTCGTGCAGTTTAACGTCGGTTTTGCTTAATTCAAATATTCCCATTTTGAATTATTCAGTTAGGCAAGGTCATGCAGAACCAGACGGGAAAGATTTCTTATTGCAGTTATATTTTAATCTTAGGTCGATCTCCTACAAGGGGCCAATTTCTCATAATTAAGTCATCAAAATTCTACATCGATTTTGCATTTCGTATTGTTCACTTGTTTATTTTTTGGTTTAACGTTTTCGGTTTTTGCGCTTTTGTGTTTATTTTCATAAATGGAAAAGGGCGTAAATGCCAACATTTCGTTGCTGAATACCTTGCACGTGTGACAGTAACTTGAAAGTAATGTATTTTGCATTTTATTATTTTTCTTGTGACTTTCCGTATAAAAATATGTTAAGTAAACTAACCGCACTTGCAGTTAGCATACACCTAAAAAAAGGTGTGAGAAAATAAAAACAGTTAAATCGAATATATATGGCTTAAAATATAAAAAAAACGTGCGATTGCTTTTGTAAATAATATCATCACACGCAATATACACTGTATTTGGCCCAGTCATTTTGAAAACATATGTTTAGCGTTAATATTAATTGTATAATTCAAGTGTGCAAAAAATGTCAGACATCTGGTTAAATTCTGTATTATAGTTGTGTAATAGTTTGTGATAGAATTATGTTAGCAATTTTTTTGAAAGAGGCATGCCGATAACGAACAATGTTGAATATCAACTGCATCAACATTTGATTAATTAAGCGTTTTCCGTGTACGTTTATTTCTATACTAGATTGTGCGTACATTTAGACATAGGCTAATGTGTGTTTATGTGCAGCATCCCTTATGGCAAAATTATCCTCACCTTTAGCCTATGCACATATTGTCTGCATTTTACAAACTCATCTCAATTAGCAGCTTCTTTACATGATAAGAAATCGAATTTAAATATAAGGCTTAAGTTGCTGGCGCCCTTCTCATGCTGACGCCGTTTAACAAGTCTATTCAAAATTGGACCATTTAAAAACATGAAAATTAAACTGTTCAAATCACATGATCTGCATGTAAATTGGTATTTAAAAAAAAATCATTTTCAGACTGCGCAGTGCAATGTATCATGTCGCACGTTTTTTTGTAATGGAATTATAAGAACATGCATATTTTTATGATTAATGTTTATATCATTTATATTATTGCACTGTTTGACCAAATTCATTTATGCGAGGGTGGCCGGCTTTCATGGTAAGCTATAATTATTTCGCGAACAGTAAACATGTGTTTTTGGCTTGAAATTGCAAATTGTTTTGGCAGCTCAGCGAAGATGAACGCGCGCTTGTTATAATTCATGAATATTATGCCATATCTCAAAGTTGAGTTATATTCGTTGTATAAAGATTAACTTATTTGGCCTTTGTACTGCATAGTTGTACAATTTGAATGCGTTTAGTGTAAACTAAATAAGTAAATTCAATTTTGAGATTTGTTATTCAAAGTCCATGTAATATAGTTTGCATAATATTTCATTTTAAACGTCACTATTTGTAACAAAAATAATACTATAGAAATTGCTAACTTAATTTTTTTATATTGTATAGCTTGAATTTTCAAGATTTTTTGTTTAAAAATAACTTATTAAAGTGATTGCACTAACAATATGCCATAGTCAATCAATGTTGGCTAAATGGTGAACATGTTTTCATTTTCTATTGCTATTTTCATACATGAATATATTATATTCATGATTTTATTTCTTCATATTTTCATAACAGAGTGTACTGTATAATCAATGGAACAGATTATAATAATTAATTTTCAAATTCGTAATTCGTTGATGTGTATAGTTCGCACAATAATTGCGTCCCACTTATATCTGATTTAATTTACTAATTTGCGTATTTTTTGTTTACATTTTAACACATGGATATCACCATGCAATCAAGTTAAAGTAATGTCTACAAAATTGGTACCATATAATTATGCAGTTGTATATGTTGCAAGATATAACGTTAATTTCAGTTTAAGAACAACCAATCAGCAGATCATTTTAACATTCAGCGTATATACAAAAGCTGAATATGCAGAAGCTGAATCTTTTGACAGTGCCATCATGTGATGCTGTATACATGTGTAGCATAAAGAAAGTGTTGTTCAAACCCCAAAAGTTGTTTGCGCACGCAAAATTTTCCAGTTGCTCCTGAAAATCATAAATATTTTCCTACAGGCTTGCAGCATTAATGTTCTTTCAAGAAATTTAACGACAGCATTACAATATATAACCTATATAGTCTCGCCAGAGCGTTTATTAGTGTATCTTAACACTTAATTATCATTATACCATCTCTTTTCTGCTAGTGTAATACCAAATTGTCACGCTGTTTAGGCCTAATTAAAGCTCGCATATAGTTTGTGATAAAAGCTTGCTTCTGCACTTTTCTTTCACGCAGCCATAAATACTCACACCATGTTACACCTGAGACTATCTCGAACGCCATAATATTATTTAATTACTGTCCGTTATGTTTAAATTCACTTTTTTGTCGTTGCACATGCTGCAACTTATTTATAGAGTCAACTTTTGGTGTTAACGAGTAAACACGTTGCTAAAGTCTGTTCAAAGTTATTAGCAACATGTATATACACAGGCCCATTAAATGCGTTTGCAATTCCCTGGAAATTCTCGTCATTTTACTTCATTGGAAAATGGCATCGTAAATAATACAGTTTAGTAAATATTAATTACTTTTTTATAACCGAGAATATTGTTCCCCAAGCCGTCGTCCTCCTATATAAATGTAATCTCTCGCTCTGCATCCACGCAGATACACAACTTTGATCCTAAAAATTATGTTAGGCATCTTTACTGCCGTAAGGAAAAGTTATTAAATATGCAGCGCCAGCTTATTTATAATTCATGTTCGTTTCTTATACGTAAAACCTAAATCTTTGATTCAGTCATGGATGCTGCTTGCTTATAAACCGAAATTATCTTTTGCCGAAAATCCATTCCGCTCCTTTTTTTTTATTCCCTTCTTATCTTAATTAATTATATGTATAATTTTGGGGATTCGCTATTGGTTGGTTTTCAAACTCCTCCTCGCATGGTGACGTTCCTAAAGATTTTTTTAAATACGTTGCGATTTCTTTCGTGTTGGCCAACTTCCGGCATCTTAAAAGATGAATATCGAAATTGTATTTGTTCTATAGCAGACAAATTGTCGTCAAATTACAGCTTAATTTTTGATATCGTTAATTGAATTATCGATTGCAATTTTTTTAGTTAATTAAAAATTCTGCAATGTTTGTATTTTAAGACATCATCATAAAGTTTTCTTAGCAAGTGATATCATTTTACACAATCTCAAGATTCTCAAGATCATGTGAAATTATTTACACATGCTACTATTCTTACACATCCAGGGTAGGATCAGTCTGGAAACAATGTAACTATCCAAGATATCATGGTCATGAGCAATTTAGTTAATAACTTGAAGTACATTAATCATAACATTTCATAATAATACTACAGTATTCTATATCAGTTTACATTCCTATATTTTCTACGATTTTTCTACGCAATATATTAGTAAAATAGCAATGAATTTAAAATCTTATGTAAACATATTTATTGCTGATGTGTGTACAATATATTCACGGTAAGCTTGTAATGGTTCGATTTAGCAAAAGTGCTACTGTATAAAAACTTGGAATCGTACTCAGGAACGAACATACGGTATAGGCTTAGCCTATTATTAACCCTTTACATTTTGCTATATGTATATGAAACGCGCAGAAAAAATATTAGACGTGTAAATTACTCTGCATTTACATCACATATGCATGTAAAAACATGTGAGACTTAAGAGGTTTGATCTCTGTAATTAAACTGCATATGGATGTCAATGGGACTTGGCTGACCTGGATGGAGCGATCTAAATTTGTAATATTTAGACTGTACAATCAGGTAATACATTGTTTCCTATTATCACGCAGATAAACCTATACACGAATGAGTTACCCTGGATTTGGTGACGACACCTGTTAAAAATTACATGTGGCCACTTACATGTAATATCATCCCAAAGAATTGGACACCATTTTAAGATGTTTTTCATCTCGAGAAGGTGAAATTGTGAAAACCCAATTTTAGTGGAAACATTTTAAAACACGTTTTTCCCATTTATTATGTCATACGCATTAAGGTGCAAACACGGATTTAAATATTATATGAATACTTGATCACTGAAACGTATGCGAGCGATTTGCTTTGTGAGTTATTTCTAAAAGTCGATATACGGTATACACAATATGATTAAGATGAAGGAATTCGTATTCGCCATTGAGTTATCAGCATTTGAGGAATGTTTCGAATACAAATTAATATCAGAATTTCGCAGATTAAAAAATGGCTATCTAATAGATTCCTCGCATTTTCTCGATCCATATCATCTGAGACGCGTTTTTAAGCAAGTATATGGCGCAATATTAGCGAGATATTCGTGGATATTGCATATTTCCATGAAAAAAAGGAAGTTGTTGGTGAACTACAGGAAGAATAGAATGCTTCCTTATTGCATCGCAAATATGCACTTTGTAGGTGAATTTGTCAAAACAAGAATGTATGGGATTTTGTATTAATACTATAGAACTGATCATGCGCTCGTAAACATTAAAACAATGTTCGTGAATTTATATCATGTAAGCATATCATTATACGGTATAGTTTTTTTAAACCAAAATGTACCGATATGTACCCTGAAGAGCTTTCTGAGAATTTAAAAAAATTATGTATGCATTAAAAACTTTCAAACTTTATTATATTGTTCCGTATGTTTTGGAAACGTTCTTGATTATATTCTTATAGCAAAGTCACTGAACTGAACATTAGTGTCAGATTTTTATTGCATGTATCTATGTTGAGATTTGATTCAGTGGCAATCACCCTTTAAACTTTGAGATAAAATTGGGGTTCATTTAAAAGTAATGCAAAAATTACAATCATAATTGGTAAAGAGTATGATATTTTACAAGTGTTGAGAATACTTTATAAATTTATTCAATTTTATTGAGTTTCATTTTCTGTGGGCTTATCACAAACGACAAATTTACCTCTAAATTAGCAAGTTTTGAATTACAATGTCAACTGATTTACATAGTTTATGCACATAATCTTACCACATGTTTTATAACTACATATGGTTTAATTCAGTATATTTATACATACATGGATACATAAGCTTATTTGCACTGGATAACAGTAAACATTAAAGACATTAACATTAAGTTAGTTATTTGTTACAGAAAAACAGTGGCGTGACTGTATATATGGGGAGATCTTTGTAAATTATTATTTGGAATAACAACGTTTTGTATAACATGCAGTAGCGCACTCAAGGGGGTGAAACACGGGCACAAGTGCCATGAAATGTTCTTGTTTACTTGTAAATGGCTTTATTAAACTAAGTTCTAATCCAGTTTTTCAAAATTTTCGCTTACGGCGTTTCTTTTAATAATGGCAAATATTTATAAAAATTTGAAGCTAAAATCACTTATTTCTAACTCAATTTTTCAAAATTGTCGCCTATGGCGTCCATAAGAAATCAGAAAAATGAAGTTGGTTTCTCCCTCCCCACCTTCATCATCCAAAAGTAGGTCCTGGGTGCGCCACTGATAACATATGCGTATAACCTTTGAGCTTGAACTGGAAATATAGGTTACGATAATTGGATGTGGCATTAGTTTAACAGCAACAATACATTTAAGAAAAACTATTACACTGTAAGTCTTTATTTTATGGGATTTTAAAACGTGATGCTCATACTACATGTCCATTGCAACGCATTTAAAAGAGAAGGGCCTTTAATTTCAGTGCCCATCTGGAGAACTAAGGGCTCTCGTTTATTCGTTAGGAATTGGGATGTGCTTTTCTCTGGTTTTCTGCAACTGGAACCAGTCCTTTAATAACTAAAATTATTTGTGCCTAAACGACCGTCTTTGGAATTTAACTGCTGAATAAATGGCACGCAATTAAGGGAGGGCATTTTTGTTAAAAAGCTAATAAAAGTCGATTTTTGCGTGCGTGGTTGCGTGAAATCACACGTCGTAACCCCATTGGTGGGAAAGCTTTGGGCCAACATCAGATATAAATGTAAGCTCCGTCCACTCTTTGTTAGCAGCTTCATTTTTATTGGAGACGGTGACTTAATTGCAATTTTTGCTTTTTACCTGAGCTTTGCCTTCTTTCGTGCAATTCAAATAAACTGCTTTCTAGGGACGATCCCGCATAACTTAGCATCCATTGTTGGCTTATTGCGCTCAGCCACCTGTGGGAGACTTTTGCAAACTATCAAGGGGCTTGCAGGCAGATTAGCAATGCGTGAAAGAAGCGGGATTTATTACATGCAATTGTTGCCTGCATTTTTATCACTTTTTAGGCGAAAATTGCTGGATGCGAAAGATAAAGCTGCTATGACGGTTCACGTCCGTGGCTTGCACTTTTGAACAAGTGCCTCAACTTTCTTCTATCGTTTAATACGCGAATGCGCGTGATATTTATGCAAATTAGCCTATTATAAAAGCAGATTTCTTCCGAAATGTCAGAGAGGGCTAAAATTCCTCTTTTGGTACGCGTAGTTGTGCGCCAATGCTCGTTCGGTTAGGCGAATGCAAAACTTTTAAATTGCAATGTAAAATTGTGTAAAAAGCACGTATTTTATGTACAGTGTGTATGCACAATATACATTTCAAACGCATCCATCCTTAATTTGAACAAGTTGCTGAAGCTGAGAAGCGGTCAGCTTTAAAATTGTAAATAGCAATGAGGTAGACTCACTTGAACAATGGAGTTAAGCAACTCTATTTGGCCTTAAATCGTACATACGGTTTACTTTAATTGTTTGTTGAATTTTGTCTTAAGGTGTGACATTTACATTTGTACACAGACAATACGGTACAAATCCTTTCAAGCTCTATACATGTGCATGTATTTTGCCTTAGAATTTGTTCATGTACACGTGTAACAATAAAGCTGCAAGCTTTGAATATGATAGTTTCATTTATTACGAATCATGTCCAAAAAAATTAAATATACATGCATTGTATCACTGTTTAGCCTTATGCGCAATTTTCTTATCATAAATTTTAATAGTTTTTTTAAAAAATAAACTGTCAGTAAATTAACATACTCTTGGCCAAATCGAACAATACAAGTTATGTATTCATTTGCGTTCGATACCCATTCATTAAAAATGTGCGAAACGTTGTATTTACAGAAGCTTAATTAGTTTATGCAGGGATAAAGATTCACTCATTAGTTATTGGTTTAGGTCTTTGACAGTATTTAATTGATCTAATCAGAATAATAGTCTAGAATTAGCAGTGATTCTTAATTTTCATATCCTTAAATGATTGCTGAGAAAATGAAAAAAAAAATCTTGAAGGTTTACTTTAAACGTTTTGGACTTCAGATGACTTACAAGAATTCAAGTTATACCAAAAAAAAAAATAATAATAAAAGCCAATTTGAACATCTTGAAAATTGGGATGCCACAATTACTATGTATGTAATGTATAATTGATGTAGTATATTACGAACACTATTCAGTAGATACAGGGTTATGTTGCTCACAAAAATAGCTTTGTCTAAACAGTAAGTGTATTATTGAATCGTATCCACCTGGATCAGGAAATATTGACGTGGCATACAGTGTATACAGGTGTCCTTTATTAAGGACATCCTAATTTTAAACCTCACTGATACTGTTTCCAATTTTCATGCTCAGTGCAGGTAACAAAATACATGTTCTGCTCCCCAGCATACATGTACATTTCCGATGTCTGACTTCATTTGTCCATCCTTGTGTGGACGCAACGTTCTCGTTAAATTCCCATATTCAAGTGGTCAGTGCTCGTCGCATGATTATCATCAACCTGAACGTCAGCACATCATTAGAAAAGGTAAAAATACCTGCAAGTCACTGATTTTCTCAACACTAACAACTTTGTGTGTCTTTTTTAAATTAACTTATGCAAAGTAATCTAAATTCTAAAGGTATGTACATCTGTAACATACTGCACGAGCGTTTGCAGCTATTTACATTAATAAGCTGATGACTCCTAAAGTTTTGAATAAACCTGGTTCGCCGTATATCGTAACGTATACAGTACGTAGTCTTGTAAAAAAATTGGAATACTAAAGTAAGTATCAGCGCATTATATATCATTAAGCAATTCTGAATTGACGCCAATTCTATTTTGGAACGAAACCATTACATTTATATTGAAAGGTATTTTTGTTCATCATTCAGCTATGCATGAATATCGTAGTTAATTGTTAAATAGTGGTTGAGTCCTCCAACTACTGATTTTGATTAGTTGTGTTATATGCACCCGCAATTTCAAAGCGAAATAATTATAATGAATCTTATATACCTAAAGGTAAGAAAGCTTTTTCAAGACAGTCTTTTGACAGCATCCTACAATATCTTTGCAGTGGAACTTTAAAAGAAGTTTAAAATTTCCAAAAGCATTCATGGCCTTCAAATTAATTTGTTTTACAAACTTCGCCTGTTTTTGAATTTAGTTAACTGAGTTGATTTAATGTCATTAACGGTATAGGAAAGGAACAATAGCAACAATATTTAATATATTTTTGATGTGCCTGCAGTTTATAACAATTTGGCCACTACCATTAGACTGCATTGAAATGCGACAGAACCGTATTTAATTAAAATAATTCACCTTATAGACACGCATTGCTGCTAGAACTTGGGGTCTATTAATAATCATTATGAATGTTATAACTATCTGATGCCATGTTTTTCTACGAGAGTGTATAGATTAGTGATTTTGTGAACACTCGCATGTCAACTATCACACTAATTGACGTATGCAAATTATTTTAATTATCCTTTCGAGTGTGTAAGTGAAAAATTCCTTTTTAAAATCTGCGTTTAATAAGAATCGCAGCCAGGCGTCGATATAAGCACTTCTAGTACAATTATTTCGCGCAGTAAGGGCAGTTGACAGAGTATATGAAGAATAAGATTTATTTCATCCAGAAAAGGTGTTCTCGTTTTATAGCTATGACCCAATCGACAAAAATTAAATTATAATTCCGCGATGCAATGAAATCCAGGAGATTTTGTCTCGAACTTGCCTTTCGAAAATGTGTTTGCAAAAGGGGCGCAATTTTCCTAAAGTGTGTGTATATAGGGGGCTTATTCTCGCATATGTGACCCATAACGATAAGGTCTACTTGTGCAATTTTATTATTAAGATCCAAGTCGACGTGGAAGGGCTAAGGGTCTGTGCGAGTTGCCGCAGGGGGTGCACGCGCCTAGCGATATTTGTAAACCAATCTGCATCCATATCCAAAGTTGACTTAAACAATAATAACCAGTTATAATGTCCTAGATGGACTAAATTAAACGGGAGAGTGGATAGGCTAAGAAATTACGGCGTCTTCTTGCCCCTCGTTGTTGGCAATTATTTTGCAAATTTTGCTAACATTCATTAATATGCGTGGTTATTAATATTATTATATAAGCGTGCTTTTGCATTATTAGATTTGGCCAATGCCGAAAGCAATTTTGGCTGGTGAATTCGCGAGACTATACCGTTTATACCCGCGAGGAAAGGGCATTTCGGAGATGGGCCTCGGTGTTGGAGCCTCGCAGCTGAGGTCAGAGAAGAGTGACCTTTGGCATCAGGCTGCTCGATTAACTTTCTGGTTTACTAATGCAGAGAGCTTGCTAGTCTGGCCTTATTGTACTTAAGTTTCAACATGTCTTTGTTACATGGACTACAATTAAAAAAGTCTTAAGTTTTTTTTGTTTTTGGCCAAGGAAAGACTTACAAAAACCGTTTTGACGCCATTTTGTAGTAGGTCTTATATGGTGGCACTGGGAACTTTTAAATGCTACCTTTGCGAAACTAGTGCATTTCTAAGCGCCATTTTGTTGGAGTAGGCATCCTCAAGCTTAACAAATAACATCAATGGTATTTAAAATAGCGTTGCTAATAGAGAATTAAGTAACATGCCTGCGTTAGAATAAAAAATTAAGTGTAGATGACCTAATCGCACACGTATTTCAGCAGTGACACAACTCAAAAATTGACATTTTCCAGTTTAAGGTGGTATTAAATCAAGCGAATTTCAGGAAAAAAAACAGCACATCGTGGAAATCCATATGCATGAAGATGTTGCAGTAATGGTAGACTTGTCACGTCTAAAACAATGGGAAAAACTATGAGAAAACGATTTACAAAATTGCTTCTCCTGTATATTACAAGTTTTTAAGCCTCATTGCTGAAATACGTGTGCGTAATATGGAGTTGCCCTTGCAATATGCGTTTTGAATATCGCCTCCATTAAATTTGTACAACAATAGTTTTTAGATCGACATGCATAACGCTTTATTTTGATATCCAATCTTAGTTGTTTGGCATTTCAACATTATCGCACAAGCACAGTATTTCAACAGTGCGACTTAAAAACTTGTAATACTTGTGTGTGTGTGTGTGTGTGTGATATGATAGCTATGGATGCTAATTTTAAAGCTGAAGCTTTGTTTGTATGAATTTCTAAAATTAAATTGTGTAGGGGAAATTTCTAAATGTCACTGTATCTCTTAAACTACAAGGAATTTCGAGAAAATAAGCCCAGATTCGTGCTCAGGAGATGCGACACATTCAGAATACATTCTGAAGTGTGCAAAAAAAACGATGTGAATTTTCATCGACTTTTTAAACTTTAAAAATGCCGGAAATATTAATATTTGAGTAGGCTATACCTCCACTTCAAGCGCCTCAGAAAACTCGTTTTAGGTTGATCTCAAACTCTTTAGTGTTGCCTTACATGTACATTCTGGAAGTATTTGAAACAAAATGGACGAATTTTTGGTGCCCTTACAGCAGTTTGGAGATGGATGCCATCAATTGTCTTACTGTATCCTTGAATAAGTTTTTTCGTTATAAAGAATACCAAAATACAGTAGTTTGTCTGGGGATATTGAACCTGTGAGTACGCATCACCCTGAGATAAAGTTGGTCCTCATGACGTCTGATGGTCTTCTGAAAGCAACTGTGGCGCATCTTTTGCGTTAATGCGAAGCGATGGTTAACGACGCATTTTCGTAGTCCTAGTCGCAGGTTGATTATAAGTCACCCCTTTCAAGGTAGCCTTCTTTTAAATTTGCATAAATATGCACCGGCCCCGATTATTGCCCGACATCTTTCCTTCCCGTCTGCTCTTTAAGTGCATATCTTTTTTTTTGCTTGACTAAAAAAAAACCTCAGGTACCTGTATGTCTTCACAACGCATTGAACGCAACCCCAAACCACTTTCATGAACAGGTTTCTAGACCACCATACACATACTCTGCTTACAGACTGTGTCCTGAGCACAAAATTCATGTAGATTATTTATTCAAAAATTCAATTATAGTTATACTTGTATACTGTACATAAAATGTAGCATAACTGTGCCAACAAAATGACAAATGCAATTTAAGCATATCATGAGTAAAACTAATAACTGTTATCATGATGTTACATGAAATCATTTTAAAATAATGTCTCATATTCTTACAGCAACAATAACAACAAAATCAATTAAACTAGTCAGTAAATTGGAAAAGAATGACCGAAGAATACACAATTGCGTGTATTAGTGGTCGTTATTGACTTTTGTCACCGTACTAAAAGACACAAAAACTGGACTTCCGAATTTACTGACCTCATGATCGTCTGATTTATGTAACTAACCTCCCTTCAGTCTCGGAAGTCATTTATATACGGCATCATGGAAAGAGATGCAAACTATAATGAGGCATGTACATGTACACTGCATAGCAGTAATCGAAAATCAGTTCAAAACTGTCAATAAACTTTAGTAAAACGGAAGCCTAGATTTATTATAAATGATATTCTCCAGTGTGATTATAATTGGTGGGTGTCAACAATAGATCAATTTGATAATTTGGTTAATAAAAATTATTCGTAAACCTGTATATGCAAATAATGTATACACTCCACATAAATGAACAGTCAAAATAATCATGTTGTATATGAATGAAATATTAATGGTATGGCATATACATGTAGGCATAGTAACACATCGAGCCCAATTTGATACCAGTAACCGGTTTGCCATTACGTGATTAATGATTACCGATACCAAAACATTGGTATTTTGGTAACGCGATATTCCCTGGGAACATCATGTTGCATACATCTATACCCAACTAGATAATTGCAGCTGTTACAACACAGTGCATTACTTGTTTATGGTGATATTTCGTTATAATTTCATTTACAGGACAAAATTGTATAGTGCCAATGAAAAACCAACAACATTAGCGTGAATGAGATACCAATTATGCACGTTATATGCACGTTTGTCGCTTTTTACCAAATGGTAATGGATAATCTTGATCTGTCTGCTTTCGTTAAACTTGATTTAAATTTGATTAGATATCGAACTCCTTTCAAATTCAAGACACCAATTTAAACCAGTTCTTAACATTTAAATGTCTTTTTAAATATTGCCATATACTGTAAATGTCTGACTATACAGTACGTTTGACTGAACAAAAATAATATGAAACAATAAGAAGTTTCCGCATTTTGTCCTTGACTTGAGTTTAATGTAACAAAATACTAATTAAGCCAAATAATTATAAATAAAGTATAGAGACTTCTTGCAATTGGAAATACATTTACTTTTGTACTCATAGGCTGTCTATACATGTTTATGTGCATGTTGGTGCTTTGCTCACAAACAAATGCATGAGGATCGGCTGTTATTGGAGATCGGCCTTGGTCAATAATTTTGTCATTCCTGCTCGTTATTATTTTAAAAACTGGCACATTCAAGGTTAGACAGTAAAACTGCAGGACTGCTTTCTGTTTCTCGTCCTTATGTTACACTGTTCTCCGGTTATGCTGTTTTGATCTCCGATTAACATAAAAGGAGAAACTGTTCAACCTGTTAATTAGTAAACTGAGCTTTGATCATGCAGTCAACTTACATGTATGTACAGTAGAGTGTAATTGTGTGCCCGCCAGGTGCCCTATATATTCGACCTTTATGACTATATTTGCATAGCTCCGCAAAAATCTACCCTTAATTGACCTGCAAGGGAAATGCTTATTAATGTCTAGGGTTAGGCAGTCACATTTATATTTGGAGGTTAATAACTATGAAGTGCGTAATTGTCTGATTTCGCAAATCCGCATTTACATGTAGAAAATAGTGGATCTGGTTTGATGTTCTCTACTTACTGCAAACCGATGGCCTAGTGGCAATACCACGCATCAAACAATAAGTGCATATTTTCAGGGGAGCAAAAAACCGTAATAATTCATGTTTACTATTTGGCATATATTTTTAGATAAATTAAAGTGTGTCTGAAAAAAGACAAATACAAGATTAAACGTTAACCTTTTAATAATGTTTAAGGCACTTGGTACTTACATTCTAAAGCCTTTTTATAATGATAAGTGATTTGGAAAACCTTGATATAGCAGTTCTATTTGGCTTAAATGTTACGTGCTGCTGTAATAAAACAGTAATAATCACTTAGTAAAATGGTACTACTTATACTAACTCAATTCTGCAACATAACTGTGATGCGTGGTATTGCCAATAGGTCATTATGCAAAGAAGTCAAAGTGTCTCTGCAAACATTTTCTTTTCATCCAACTATTTATCTTTAACTGTAGGTCTATTTAGACATTTTATCGCACGCTTTTAACTTGGCTACATTCTTGAATATATACTTTGTATGCTGTTGTTTGAGTGATGTCAAATTCACTCGCATAAAGTTAACCAAACATTTAAACTTCGAAGAAGGTGTCGCGTTTTGGTTTTTCAAATATAATAAATTTACAGTTTTATGAGCCTTGTTAACAGTGGAGTTTCTATCGTTTTGAAATATTGCTAAGGCTGGTTTTATGCCAATGGCATAATTTAATGAAAGTAGAAGTTTATGCATAGCTTAAAAATTATATACGTTGAATTTTTTTATTAACGCCATCACGCTTCCAGGTGAGTTTGAAGCGAACACACAAAAACATTACATGTCGATGTGTAAATTAGTAGACCAGAATCCATTAGTTAAAGATTTTTTTATCTCTTCGTATGTTGTTTTTCTTATCTGCATCGAAAGATGGAAAAATTGCCGTATTTTAAATGATTACAGATGCGCAGGTGTTTGAGAAATTTGTCTTCTTGAAATTATAGCGGTCTTGCTAACTGCAGAAAAAGCAAAAGTGTTTTTTTGTTGAAAAGGTCTGTTCCATCTCATCTTTGCAAGGATCTCGGCAAAATTGCTGATTAATTGTACATTAATCGCCGATTAAGCTAGGTGCAGCTCCGCTTTTATTACAGGAAGGGACGTTAATAGATCATCCAGGTGTGATGTCACAAACATTTTGACTGATTTTTTAGCTTTGTATGTCATTTTATTAAAAAAGGTAGATTATTTGTTTGTATCTGATGAAGCAGATGTCGAATTTTTTTCGCATTAAATATGTGTGTGTGCAAAATCATCGTAAACCATTACAGTAAACGTTCAAGATTAGCAGCTTGAGCATCCGCGTTTTCAACATTCGCGGGCCGAAAAATGTATTCAAGGCTGAAATAATGACGAAGAAAAATAACTTAACATTTGTCAACATTAACTTTCTTATTTGTCATCATTAAAAAAGTATTATTGATTTACAGTATATATTAGTTATAAGGTGGAAAGTCAAATGCCCTAAAAAGTCGTTTATATTACATGTTCTCATTATAAAACGGTGTATGACAATGCGTCAATTTAGATTGAAATGAAATGACATTTAACATGGAAATAGGACTGAACGTGTGGTAATCATTATGGCATTGGGATTTATTGAAGAAAAGATTATATAAGATGCTCCATGGAGTGAATTTTTCTATTAAATTTGCTGCCATCACATATTGTTACTAATTTGGAAGATCTTATGTATACACTATTCTGCTGATATATGACCTCACAGAGCTAAGAATCAGCTTAGATAATATTGCAGTGGGAGCAACTATCTAAAAACGTCAACTAAGGTTCATAAGTTCGACATTTTAACCATGAGAGTAGTAAGCTTCACGATGTTGCCAAGGTGCTTTGTGTGATTGCCAACATTTAGGTGCCATCTTCATTTGCACTGTTCTACAAACCAGATTATTTTTATAAGACATTGTTTTGGGTTCTATGACATTGTAAAAAGCTGTTGTATGTCTGCAATCCGCCGGTACAGCTTTAAAACTAGTTTAAGAATTATGAAGTTTTAATTTTATTACTGTATCGTTAAGAGTCAACTATTCGCCAATTATATAATTAACTAAAATAATTACTGTGTGATAAAATGTAACCGTTAAGCGATTATGGCATATTTTTCTCCTGAATTTAGTAAACTTCCATCACAGTGCTCTTCAGCTTCATACATTCAATTTCAAGTTAAAATACAATTGAAAGGGTTCAACGTACGCTCTGTTTGCTCATTAAAGTTTTGATCAATATGTACAGGCTGGATTATGTATTTTTAACAGAAGGGTTAAAAACGATGTTGCTTTCAAAATGAAAACATGATTAAAGCTTTCTACAAGCTCAATATGTTTTGGATTTCTAATTGAAAGAAGGGTGTATGACGTCACAATGACTTGGCTTATGCCTGCGTGCAGTATTTGCTTGAATGTGACGACAAATGTTGATGAATGTTCCTTGCAACTAGTCATATATGACCTAACATTTCCATCACATTCAAAATTCATCAGAATCATGTCTTCAGAAAATTTCAAACCTATATACTATGAAGCACTACTCGTAGATTACACCCGCGCCTTAAAGTCCCAGGTTTGTTCATAAATGATTTGAGATGAGCATTTATCCAATTCTTAAATAATTAAATGGCACATTTTAATTAAGTCGCTCGGTTTCATACCCAATATACATGTATACAGGTACATATAGTCACTCTCCATTTAATAGTGCTTTATGCAGGGTACTTCTGTATAAGGCTCTCTCAAAAACAAACACGTTTGTACCATAACAGCAGCTGGTCTCAAACAAATCATCGTGCAGCTGAATATACTGAAACAACAAACATGTATTTTTGTTTTTTCCCTGAGCTCGTTGTGTATAAAAATATCGGTTTGAATTAGCATTTGGGGTTTTGCCAGTAGATTTCGTGATTAGATTCACGAAATCACCCTGCACGTGAAATAAAAAAACACTGTTTGGATTATTATGCATGAAACGTTTAAATCGTAATATATTTCAAATTATCTAAACTCTAAAGCGTAAATGGTGAACCGAAAGATAGGGTTTTCAAAATAGAATAAAGCTAAAATGGCCTAGTACTTTCAACTACCAATCATGTGTTTTATGCTTCAGATGAATCAGAATAAGCATATAAACTTTCAATTTAAAAATATCAGTATACGTATAGCCTATATGGTTTTCAATTCAAAATGTGCATCATTTTGTTATGCCTATTATGCAAAATATGCTTCTCCTGATTAATTTACATCACGAAACAGTGATCGTGGTAATTTATAAAATGCAAATACATATATATATATGCATATGTATATAAATGTATATTTCTCAATATTCCTTGCGAAAATTAGTATTAATATTTATAATAATGTATGGAATAAATTTTTAAGTGTGGCTGTGGTGAATAAGTATTTCGCTTATTCCCATAATTATAGGCCACTAACACCAAGTAGATATTTAATTAAATTTGAAAAATAATTGCAAGAAAGCCAAAATAAAGAAATTTTTCAGCGCAAATTCATTTTTTATGTCAGCATTTCAATGCTGAGATGTATGAGTATATTTACATCATTTGGCTGACCTGTTAGTAAAGATGGCCGTAGTTTTCTATGAAAATTTCCAGCATAATGTTTTTATCATTGTAAGAAGAAGAAGCAAATCTGTATACGAATTGGTAAACATATTGGAATGTGTACAATGTCTAATCTAAAGACTTTAAAGTTTTAATTGAAATTAATTTACACTCTTACATTTTACACTCTGAATTAAATGCTTGTCGATTCGGTTTCCTGACACTTAACCCAGGTTTTGTTCCCAGGTCAATAAAGTCACTGAAATATAATTGAAGGATTTTTTATGGTTCTGTCATCGAAAAGCTTAGAAAGATAACAAAGTAATTAAAAAAACCTTAATCCCCTATGTAGGCTACAGTATGTATCATCAAACAGATTTAAAATATGAAAAAGCTTATGCTGGCAACTGTTTGTAATCAATTAAAACATTAAAAAAATCCGTTCTTTAATTGATCGCTTTCCTTTAGATCTGTTCAGCTCAATTATTAAATGTTATAATTTCCTGTGTAATTTAACTCATGCATTGCAATTTTATTTCTAACAGTAATTTAAAATGTCTAATGTACCTAACCAGTTCTTGTAGACAATTGTTTCAAACATTTTAAAAATACTCTTGTTAGAAGTTACCCTTTTGAGTCCCGCTTTTGGGTAGATGAATTTTCGGCAATTTGAAACGATCAAGTTTCGACCATGCCTTCAAAATTCCGTACGAATTTTCAGAGCAGCCCTCGAATTCCACCACACCCAAACTTTTGCTCCTAATTAAGGGTTGCTTCTCACAAAAGTATGCCTACAGTTTTAAAAAATATATATTTTGAGAATACAAAAAAATACTGCTTATAACGGAATTTGTTATGTACATCGGACATTTATATTGATTATAGAAGTGATATTTCACGCATTTAAATCAAATTTAACGTTTAAAGAACTTTTCAACGACGAATGATTTTTGGTAACATTTAATAATTGAATTGTCACAAACAGTGTATTTAAAGCGATCCATGTAAGAACGAATTTTAAAATTAATTGATTCCGAACATTTGCCAGCATAAAAATGCTCGTAGTGTAAATTTGTACGAAGATACATGTTATGCACATACTGTACGCTAGCATTAAGTTTTCAAAAAAAAATACTTTGTAATCTTCTGACGTTTTTCAACGAAAGAACCGAAGTAAAAACCAACAATTATGCAAATCCAGAGATGTCCCCCTCGTGGCGTTGCCAAAAATAACGGCGGCACGTCCTCGGTGTCCCCCTGGCGGTACCACTGTGAGCCATCCATCCTCCCCGCTGGCCCCACCCCTGAAAAAAGCTCGCCGACCTCCGATTGGAGCTCAGCCCCCTCGCCCTCTGCCAAAAAAAGCGCTGGACTCGTTTTTTCCCCTCCCCCCATCCCCCCACAAGCGTCGCGAGCACGTGGGAAGCGAACCAATCATTCGTTCGTTTGTGTCCCACCGAGTGAGGCTGCCGTTCTGCTCCTCACCCCTGCCTGGCTGCACGCCTGGAGTACGGCTACCCCCGAACGCCTGCCCTCGTGGGGACGGGATAGCAGCGAGTGAGTGCCGCTCAGGGAGACATGTACTCCTCCGTGTGCCGACAAATGTGCGTCGATGTTTTCGTGCCCAGCACGCTCTGAAATCGTGCCTGCTGAGAATACCTACTCCTAGTTGGTGGTGGTGTTTTTTTTTTGATTACACGTTCACCTGTCCAGATCACCCTGGTAAGTTCCATGTTTTTTTTTTTTTTTTTTTTTTTTTTTTTTTTT